>JAMYHX010000229.1:0-63292 GCA_025529335.1 Rhizopus sp. PT2906 | reverse complement strand
TTTTAAATGCGACAATTATTTTTGCCCAAACTGACAACTAAATTTCAATAATTGCCATTTGTTTTTGGCTCAACGACTTATTTTTCACAGACAAAATTTACCAGCCGCACTGTACTTAATTTTACATATGATTATGGACTTTTTGATTCTCCGTTTTCCCATCATTAAGTAAGATTTATTCTCTCTTTTAAATCTCTATTTTAACATGCCATCTCCCCCAAAGCCTTGGGAAGTCAATAACAGCAATAGCGGCGTGACACCAGTGACAACGTCTACAGCTAATATGACTAATACTACTACAACTGCAACTACAACCGCATCGGCTCCAGCAGTACCTAATAGACCTACTACCATGAGTTCAGCGTATGGTGGTAATACATAATCAAGAAAAATAACAAAAAATATGGTATAAACGTCTTCTTGTAGGCCTTGGAACATCAAGTTATGGAGGTATGTATGGCTCAAGTTATAGTAGTCCTTACAACCGATATGGCTACGGAGGAGGAGGATATGGAGGCTATAATAGCTATGGAGGATACGGATCGACATATGGTGGCTATGGAAGTTCGTATTCACCCTACAATCGATTTGGAGGCTATGGATACAATCGTTTCGGAGGAGGAGGAGGCATGTTTGGCGAGGGATTCGACAATAACAGCTTGACGCAGCGTATGGAGGCAAGCACCCGTGCGACATTTGACGTGATTGAATCGATCGTACAAGCATTTGGAGGATTTGCACAGATGCTCGACTCGACCTATATGGCAACCCATTCTAGTTTTATGGCCATGGTAGGTGTGGCAGAACAGTTTGGAAACCTACGACATTACTTGGGCAACGTATTCAATGTATTTGCTTTATTAAGATGGCTCAGACGATTGCTTTACAGATTGATCGGTCGAACGCCACCAGCAGAACCTGTTGAGAATAATAATGAAGGAGAACCATTACAAATAACAGAAGACGAGCAACCACCAGAAGCAATTGCTCCTAGAAACAGTAATACAAAGCGACGATCTGTTATCTTATTCCTGGCAATTGTCACTGGTTTACCCTATGTAATATATAAACTAATTCAAAAGTCGCATGAAAGAATGAAGGAACAGCAACAGCAACGAATGATGATCCCTCAATACGGTGGACCTATAGAGACAGCGAGAGTTATTCATGACTTCATAGGAGAGAATCCGATGGAGTTGACAATCCGTAAGGGCGATCTTGTCTACATTCTATCTAAAATAGATCCTGCCACAGGTTTACCGTGTGATTGGTGGCAAGGAAGACTACCCAATGGAGCCATTGGGATATTTCCAGCAAACCATGTATCTGTTTATTAAAATCATTATTTTTCTAGTTATACCTCGTGTACATAATAAACCTTCCTCTTTTGTTTTCAAGCAAGTATTTACATGGTTTTTATTAGCATCTTTCAAAATAAATATTAAAAAAAAGCTCAATTTCTCTGGTTACTGCTATTATTATTGTTCCTTGTTGTGGGCATTGCCCAAGTGAATTTACCGTCGTTTGCAATAATTGCTGGTGGTGTATCCAAATGCTGATTTGGTTGCTGTGGCCAGAGTGTGACATTTGGTATATCGTTATGCCCAATAGGACTAATATTGCTACTGACATCAGCGGGAACAGAATTCATTGTGATAGGGTATGGATAAGGTGCAAGAGGAAATACGGTAGGTGTACTGGTAGCAGCAGCAGCAGCAGCAGTAGCGGTAGTGGCGGCGGCAGTGGTAGTAGTAGTGGTGGTAGCTGAGGGTGTATTGGATGTAACAGTAGGAGTAGTGGCATTGGATGATGGCTTGAAAGGATAAGAAGCTGTAGAGGAGTGTTGATTGGACGTAGGGGATGTAGAGGATGAAGCTATGTTGTCAGTATCACCCATTGGTAGTATGTTCAGGGCACGGGGTATAGATGTTGTATTATCTGATGTAACCTGAACCCTTTGGATCGATTTTAGGTGTGCACAATACTTATCCAACATCTGGTAAAGTGTACGCTTAGAAAATGGTTTGGGCAATATATCTGTCATTCCGCTTCCAATATACTGCATGATATCATTGTCTGTAAAGTTGGATGTCATGGAGATAATAGGTGTAAGGGAATCATATTGGCGAATACTTCTTGTAGCAGATACACCATCCATTCTTGGCATGACAATATCCTTTTAAAAGATGAATACAAGAAATAAACTTTGTATATCTTATTTTACCATTAAAATCAAATCATATTTTTCCAAGCCCATCTTCTTTAATGCTTCCACGCCATCCTTTGCTAGGTCTATTGTGCATCCAAACACTTGTAACAATTTCTCACTCAAATCGCGATAAACAGAGTCATCATCTACAAGCAATATTCTGGGAGGAACAGTCCAGCTGACCGGTGAAGATGACGCCAGACCAGAAGATGGCTTACGTTTCATGCCGACGGCTGGTCTCTGTAAACTTGTGGCCAGTGTTGGTGTTTGATCGGCAGCCATGATTTCAATAGCTGGCTTATTATCGCGTACGGACATATTGGACGAAAGTCTACCAAGAGTGACGAATGTGAGCCCATCCGCAGTCTTTAACGGGGATCCGATCAAGCTTCCAGCGTTCATACTGGCTGCGGCCGCTGCTGCTGCTGCTTCAGATAGAGAGTTATTGTCAAATCCATTGTTTATAGATATGGGCTGAGGGGGTGGTGGAAGCGGCGCTGTCTCTTCCAACTTTATTCTCTTTATAGTTCTATGTTGATGTCTTTGTTGTTCATCATTCGTCAAGGTTTCACTCTTTAAGCCCAGTTGTTTATTCATCTGTTCAATCTGCTCCGCATTTGTTTTAGATATTTTGTGGTAAGAGTTCATCCATTTTTGTGTTTCCTGCTGACTTATGTTGACTAGTAAACAAATGATTAGCGCTTTATCACGTTATTAATACACACGCTATTACCATTTCCTTGTGAAGACTCTATCAAGTCGAGGAACTCTTTGACGAGGCCATCTTTGGCCACAAGATTGGCATTTAAACGGCTTAATTCGTTCATGATTTCTTGATCCCTTTGGGATAATCTTGAAATATCATTTTCCAGGGCCGTACGGTTGGTCTGAAGCTCATTCATCTCACTAATAAGCTTTTCTGTCATAGCCTGTATCTCTTCCATCGTGGAAATGTCCATGTCCTCGTTTTCCTTTTCCCCCTTTTTTGGTTGCTTTATCGTGTTTGCTCCGGGCACCTTCCTCTTAATTTCTTCCAATAGATCCTTGCGATGTCGAACAAATTTAGGATGGACAAACTCCCAAGCCTGCATAAAAAATAAAAAAGCTGTTTATAGGAGGAATAGACAAATAAAGTTTAGAATAAAGTTACCTGATCACCTAATGTCTTTTGTCCTTCTTCTAGTTGCCTTACTTTATGAAAATCATACTTGTTTAACTGTCGAACGAAGCTTGCAAAATTGGAATGTTTAAAATGTTTCGGTAGGACCGTCCTCGAGAATTCAATTGTATCCTTGACAATAAAAGTTGTTCCATCAGGCCCCCAAGACAGGGTGTTTTCTGACGAATCATTTTCCAACATTCTATTATAAAACTTTAGTTTGCTTTCAACTCTTTTTATATAATGTACCTAAATAGCTTCTGAATAAAGTCAGGTACCGTACTACCAGCAAAATCTGCTGATTTCTTAGTTTTTGCTTGTTTTATAAATGATGTCTTATTGACCGACATGATGAAATTGCATGTCAGGAATTTATAAACTTTGACTTGACAACAAATTCAAAAGGAAAAAAAAAAAAAAAAGGGAAAATGAAAATAAAAAGGGCTGTCTTAACTTAGCTCTGCTGATTTTAAAAAAAATTGATCTATTCTTGCTTTAATTTAAAATTAGACCTTTGAAAATAAATAAAAAGTCATACAAGAGCTCTTGAATCAACAACAGTCGTCTTATCTAGAAAGATAGTAAGCGTTTGTTAATATCTTGTATTCTGTTTGAGATGATTCAAGGTTAGTCTTTTAAAGAAAACATTGATACACTGTTTAACTAACGTCTGGGTTAAAACACTGTAATGGTATTAACAACAATACATAATTTTTATTTTTTTATTTAAACACAATTACTGCCAAGCACCATAAGCTTGAGGCGGGTATCCCATAGGTGGAGGTGGAGGTGGCATGGCAGGATAGCCTGTAGGTGGCATATATCCCATAGTAGGTGCCATCTGTGGTCCACCTGCATATAATCGATTTGGCATCTGTACGTGTTTCCTGGCCTCTGCTGCCAACAATCTTTCTGCTGCAGAGCCGTGTCTTTCTCCTTTTCCATCCTTCTTGAATGCATAAGATACTGTAATCTGTTTGTTCATCAAATACTGTCCATCCATAGCCTCGATAGCTGCATCAGAAGACTCAAAGTTGTCATAACTAATAAATCCAAAGCCCTTGAAGGCACCTGTGTCCGGATCTCTAGCAATTCTGGGTGTATTTACAATCAAGCCAAATGCACTAAATGTGTCATATAATGTCTTTTCATCCACATCAGGATCTAGATTACCAATAAATAATGTCGCTCCAACGTCCAAGTTCTTTTTATCGGAAGTAGCCTATTTATGGTTTGATGACGTTAATATGGTATTATTATTATTATTATTATTATAAAAGTTTACCTTGTTGACACGTATGGGTTTACCATACAATCGTACTTGATTCATAATCTTCATTGCATAATCTGCGTCTTCTTCTGTTAAAAACTCTACAAAACCATAATTCTGGTGTGTCTGTGTTACTCGATCTTTGGGTAAATGAACATTGACTTGAAGAATGTTAGTTTGATATAATAATGATTATTATTATTTTATAGTTAAATAACTTTACCAACTGGACCAGCTTGTAACATCAAGGCCCAAATGAGTGATTCAGTGCATCTTTCGTCAAGGTTACCAATATAGACTGTTGCTTCTTGATTACGTTCAATTTGCTGTGCCATTTTATTTTAGTATAAAAAAGAGAAAAGCATAGAAAAAATGACTTTTTTTTTTAAAAGGGAGACTCCAGTCGGAGTGATTTATTGTTTACACTTTTTTTAAGCTATTCAAATACAAGATTAGATAGTTTTCATATCTATAAAGTATAGTTTAAAATAATGACTTTTTTCTATTGTAATTGATTGACTTTCTCTTTTTTTTTTTTTTTTTGACTCGAGTTGGTCATCCTTTGAAAGATAAGCAAAGCATTCATTCAATACAACTATTGATTATTCTCTTTGATCATAAAGCATAATTTAATATTTATAATATACATTTATATTTGTGTATCCCTGAATGTTAATTTTGATATTGTCATGGTAACAAATAGCCAGTAGGAAATGATGGCTATTTATGCAAAGATGGAATATTTCAAAATAGCCATGCGATCTAAGAAAATATTCGTGTAACAATGTGCCTTGTTTACTTTTTAGACAACACTCTTTTGATATTCAAAGGATGTGTATAAAATGATGACGTCTAAAAAGTTATAGAGATGGGAGATGAGAGATGAGAAGAAAAGGCTGTAGTCTATCTTTATTATTATTAATGATGTTAAAAGAAAAAAGGAGTGAAATGCTTATAGTTGAGGGACGGACAGACAGGTTGAAAGGCAAAGGGTATGTGTGACGATAAACTCGTGCATGTTTACCAAGCAGAATAAAACCTTCTTTTTATGTACTTTTTTCTCTTCTCTTCTTCTTTTTTTTATTAATGTATTTTCAAGCCAATCAAAAGGACATGTCTGAATCAAGATTCAGTGTTAATTCTAATCTGATGAACTACTCCATCCCGACAGAAACAGGAGTAGACCATAAACGAGAAATAAAACAAGGTGATTCAGATACACGTACACGGCAACTGGAGGCACAAATTGAGCAATTGACATTACAAAATGTGAAATTACAAAGGACAAATCGTCTACTCAAGGTCGATACAGATAACTTGATCGAGCAACGAACGAGTCCCTTAGAGAAAATGATTGAAGAGTTGACAATAGCAAATATCAAATTACAACGAACCACTCGACTCTTGCAGCAGGAACTTGACGAAAAGACTGAACAACTCAATCGATTAAAAGAGAATCAGATACTTCAGATGAAGTCAGTGGGTCCAGAATATGAGTTTTTAGTTCAAAATATCAATCTTTTACAGAGACAGGTAATATCTAACGTGTACATATTGTTGTGTATTCACATGCTATTAGCTCGCCGGTCATCCTATATGTGAAGGGACCTGTTGTTTCACAATGAAACCTGTTGATCATTCAACCATGGTCATGACTTTACCATCAACAGATAACGATGAGGATGGTGAAGAAGAGTTGGAGGCACAACACATCTGTCGACCTGTCATTCACTCTGATATATCACAAGGGTCTTATGCTACAGAATTAGAACACAGGATTATTCGACTAGAGCAAATTATTGAAGAGCTCGACCAGGAAAAGGAGCAAATCTTGCGGCAACAAAGCTATAAAGACAATGATCTCGAAACATTAAAAAAGGAACTCAAAATAAAGGATGAGATCGTATCTCAACTGGAACAAGATTTTATGTGCTTAGAAGATCAGTTGGAGCATTTACAAAAGGTAAGCGAAAGGGAGGGGAAAGAAGGAGAAAGGTTTTATTGAAATGTATCAATAAAAGGCTTCTCTTTTTTATTTTAGCAATTACAAGAAAAAGGCACAGATGGAATGAATCGACCCAGTTCATCACTTATTCCCCAAGATTTAAAGCGACAGTCTCAGTTATTGATGGAATCTAAAAGAAGATCATTAGCTATTAAGGACACTCATTTATTAGAGCAAATGCTTAAAGGCGATTTAGCTGTTGGAGGTGAAGAAGGGCCAAATTATACCCATAGTGGCATCAGTAGTAGTACCAGCAGCAGTAGTAGTAGCAGTAGTAGTAGCTATAGTAATATCAATAGCTCAGATGAATCTATAGATAATCAAGATAAAAAAGGTACACCTCTATGTGACTCATTATTCCCTTGCGCCTTTCGACCGGGTCACTCATCATCTTATAACAGCCAACAGCATTCAAAGGAACCGTACGTGTTATTTACGTGTATTACCTTAATTCTAGGCATAGCCTCGCGGTTAGGCCTAACAGATGATTGGACAGTTCCTATCACTTTAGCTACTCTAGTCTCTGGGTTTCTCTGGTCTGAAAATAAGAAAAGGAATCGAACAAAATAATAAATTGTGTACATAAACAATATTCATTAGAATAAATAATTAAAGATGTTTTTTTTTTTGCCAAAAAGTCACTTGCGGTGCTTGAAAATAGAATTTTTTATCCCTCTGTAACCCTTAGAATTTTTTTTTCTTTATATAAAAAGCAATGAGTGATTGGGGTAAAAGAAAAGAAGCAAAGAAAATAGAATATTCAAGAAACTAAGTTGCTTATTTAGAAGAAGAATTTGAACAAGTCAATAAAGTCGCCAGCACAAAACCTAAAATGGCTTGGGACGACGAAGACGCCGAAGATATTAACAACAATGTCAAAGAAGATTGGGATGAATCTGAAGAAGAAGAAGAACCAAAGAAGGAACAAAAAGTCGAAACAAAGACAGTGACACCACCTGTTAAAAAGAATTTGACCCTGAAACAAAAAATTGCTGAAAAGGAAGCATTATTAAAAGAACAAAAGAAAAAGAAGGCTGCTTTGGTAAGTTGGAGTGATAAATAAAGGGAAGCAGAAGAGTGACTTTGGTAGGCCAACCGTTTCTTGGATGGTGAAACTGAAGAAGAAAAATTTGAACGCGTACACGGTATCAAAGGAGGAGAAGGAGAAGGAGAAGAAACAGCCGAAGCTCGTAAGTGATTGATATTAACGATTCGAAAAAAAAATGAATAGGGAACACTCATCCTTAATATCTATAGCCAAGAAGGCGCCTTCAAAGCCTGTGGAATCATTAAAGCCACGCACGCGTGCTGATTTTGAAGAATTCAGACAGCTGCTCACTGATATGATCCTTCAACATTCAGTAAGTCTGAATGTCTTTAGTTAAAGTATTCTGATCAATTCTATGTTCTGTAGAACGTATCTGGTTATGCCACTTTCCTTGAACAATTAGCTCGTGATCTGGCTGACCCCATGAAGGATATGGACATTCGTAAGGCAGCCTCCAGTTTGACAGCACTTGCCAATGATAAACAACGACAACAAAGAGAAGCACTCAAGAACAATAAGAAGGCAAAGGGTAAGGGTCAATCAGCCAAGACAGCAGCACCAGCACCAGCAGCACCCACAAGAGAATACTCTACTACATATGATGATTTTGATGATTTTATGTAAACAAAAAAAAAAAAAACAATAAAACAAAAAAGTAGATACAAACTGTATAACGAGACATAAAGAAACAGAAAGAGACATGCTTGTGTTTAATTCATAAAAGGGTGAGACTAATGTCACCAGCTCAGTGTGTCTATGACATGCTTTGGACTTGACGAGAGATTATTTAAAGAGTACAATGAAGGCATTTTATTATACTTTTTTTTTTTTCATTTAAGAATACAAAAAATATGAACACTAGGCGTTATTATTCTTGAGTACAATAGAACACGAAGTCCATGTTTCCCAATCGCCAGGAGTATTACGATTTCCAAACAGTTTCAGCGCAGAAACACGTAATTTGTATGTACCATCCGGTGTTCGCACACCCTCGGACTCTGGCGCACTCCCAGGTGGTAAATATGTACCAGACCAAGAAATCTTACTTTCATATCTATCTCCTGTTTGATAATGACGATTAACATACAAGCTGTCTGCTTGAATAGTACCAATGGCTTTGTTGACATTCATGTCAATCAATTCGATCTTGAGAATAGCGGTGGGTGTTAGCAAACGATATCTTATTGTTGGAGAGCTATTTTTGACACTGTGATCATATGTAAAAGTGTCATTGGGTCCAAACTCTCTACCGTTAGTATCAACAAGCTTTGGATAGTCATTATCTATGATCGGGAGGTCGCGTTGACGTCCCTGTTTGCCAAAGTAAGGGACACTGATATCTTTAGCGATTTCAGGCTGCTTTGATTTGAATACGATGTATCCTCCATAAAAGATATGCTCTTTCGGGTCTGTCTTGGGTGGAGTTATGGTAACTTTAACCGTCTGTGTTTTACCAGGTGGAAGCTTGAACTTTTTTATAGAGAAACGTAATGAAGCAGTCGCATTCACATTTTTGGCAGGTTCAGTTGGAGCATATCCACTCTCTTTGACATCATAAGGAGCAAGACCAACAGAAGCAACATTAAGAAGCTCATATTGAATCGTCTGGAAACCGTGGTTTTTAATGGTCAATGTTTGTGTTCTGTACGCATTGGACGAGGTATCATTAAAACTGATCTTGGCTGGAGTTATATGTACACCCTGAGTGATAGCATCATATACTTGGATGAGACCAGCGCCGATACGAATAGGAATGTCCAAGTCTGATGATTCAATAGCCTTTGATGGAATCGCATAATTTTGAAACTGTTCTTGAACGTATTTAATTGAATCCTTTTGCTTTCCTTTGGCTACAAGGTAAAGAGCAATAGATCCTGATACATAGGGAGTAGCCATAGATGTGCCACTCATTATACCCCAGCTTTTGAGGTACCTTGGTAAGGTAGAGAACACTGTGCCTCCCACAGCAGCAATGTCAGGCTTGAAGTCTAATTCAGCTGTTGGCCCGACACTAGTGGTTTTTGATGTGAGTCCTCCATTGGTAACAGGGTATGGATGTCCCATCTTATTCATCGAGATCTTGACCACACGGCTTTTTAAAGCGCTTAATAAAGCCTGGCCGTCTTTTAAACTGACCATTATACAGGGAATAGGGGCATCCTTAACAGAGAGAGGTCCAAGCGTATTCGTACTATCAATGAAAACAACACCAATAGCACCTGCAGCAGCTGCATTCTTTGCTTTTGGTATATAACCACAATTGCCTCTTGGTATCATTGCAATCTTTCCTTTCACGGTAGGTAGTATCTGATCTGGATCACAAGCAGCGCTTGTATCGTCTTGGTCTTCGGTCGCAAAAACAAGCTCACCGTCAATGAAGTCGCGACTGTTTTCACTTCCAGAGTACAGGATGGGATGGCTTATACCAGAAGCCTTTAGATCTGTCACAGTTTTGTATTCATTTTCGATAGATGCCACAGCATAAGCATTAGATGAGATAGCTGGGTTACCAATGGAATATATGCTTTTTTCACCATCATTACCAGCAGCAGCTACGACATGAATTCCTCTCGCAAGGATTTTTTGAAGGACAGGGTAGATGACATCTGAATTTTCAGTCCAAGCATTAGCATAACCGAGACTCAAGTTGATTATATCAGCACCACTGTCATAAGCCATCAAGAGACCTTTAAGAATAACGTCTGTTGCTGAGTTACCAACACAACCAAATATACGATACATAGCGAGATTTGCTTCAGGAGCAACACCAGTGAAGTTCTAGCATAAGAGAACATATGATGAGACATTGCGTAAATCAATAAATATAAAATAAACGCAACACATACCGTAGCTGGGTCCCACCCAGCGATTATACCAGACACATGCGTTCCATGACCTATAGTTTAATGTTTAAGTCCATGTACAACAATACAAAGAGTTGACATACCTTCAGAGCCAGTATCAGGGCCGCAGTTATCAATTGGATCATCATCAGGCTCAGGTGTTTCAGTGCCCGTGTACATATCGCCCACCAAATCATAACCTTTAGATACCTTAAAGCCTTTACCAAACCCTTGGCCTAGAGCAGGATGCATATAATCTACGCCTATAGACATTTGACTTTAGTACAACAGTTTCCCGATTGTTAAAAAGTATGTTGCTTACCGGAATCTAATACAGCAATCAAAATTCCTTTGCCTTTATTTTTGAGTTTTGAATGAACGATGTCTACTTGACTCATTTGATGTGGAAGAGCGGAGGGTTCTTTCTTTCCGGGTACACCCAGCTTTTTGGCAAACACCTTGGGACGACGAACAATGCGAACAGGATATACGTATTTGATATCTGGTCTATCCAATAAAGACAACAAGGAAATTTTGTGGTCTTTTTCATTCTTGAATGAAAGATTGACGGACAGACCGTTAAATAACTTATGACTGAATCGCTGGTTCACCTTGAGATTCTTGATTGCATGTAATGATTGAGAAAAGAATGTACCAGCTGTGTCTTTTTGATCTTGAAAGGTAATGATGTATCGACCAGGAATGATATCAGAATCGGTGTCTTTGAATTTATGATGTTTGATCTTGATCGCTTCTACTGTAAAGCAGTAAAGGATCAAATAGAATAAAAGAATGACGATAGACTTCATTACAAATAAAAGGAAAGGAGTAAAAAGGATAGGAAGGGGGTCCGCAAGTAGATCAGTAAATTATTCTATACTAAAGAAAGAAAGAAAGATAAATGTATAAAAAGGGTGCACAATTTATGCCACTCTTTTATAAATGTAAATGGTACAATGAATGCACGTGGAGGTGTAACGTTGTATATGGAGAATATGGAGCTAAATGTAAAACCATTCTATTATTATCATATTAAGTAGACTACGTAGGTTTTGATAGGATATCAGATTAGAGTGACTTGCTCATCTTTATATTATTTATATCTATTTATCCCTTTTGCACAGTGCAAAGAAAGAGGTATTTCCCCCCCCACAGTGTTGCCTATTTATTTTACATTGAGTTACTATTTTAGGATGCATGCGCAACCATTCTAATTAAAGAATATTTTTTTTTTCTTGAAAATCACCTCCGTTTATTCTTTTGTACACAAGGTCAAAACTTTATTTGAATACACACGCTACCACTGGGTAATATCCACTTCTGCTTCACCAAAGAGACTATTCTTGGTTGCCTTTATGGTTTCTATCTCTGCTTCTTGTTCACTGATTATATTCGTACTATATATCTCGGGTAATACGCGTTTGATAAAGTTTAGTAAATGTCTATTGATCTGATCAAATTCAAGCAAGAATCCATCATGACCGTCAGGGGAGTCAATAACGACCATTTCTGTATCCGCCATTCCTTCAGCTAATTCATACTGTTCTGATATAGTAAACAAACCATCTGATTCAATACCAATTACTAGTGCAGGTTGATCAGTCGCCGCTAAAATGTCATGATAGCTCTCTTTTCTTCCCCTAGAGAGATCATGCGAGTCCATTTTGCGAGTGAGAGCAATATAGCAGTTGGCATCGAAACGGTTTACAAACTTATTTCCTTGGTATCGAAGATAGGACTGAGCAGAGAAAACAAAGGGAGTTGGCATGGGCGGATCATTAATTGTAACATGTTCCGTTCCTGTCTGGACGGTAGATGCCCGATGCCCATCATTATGAATCATGCGGTTTGCTTCGGCTGGTGAACTGGGTCTGTTGGGTGATTTAAGATCTGCCGCCTTTCGTCCAAATCTGGATTCGAATGAGTTGCGTGAACGATAGGTGAGTAATGCAGACATACGAGCGGCAGATAGACCAACGACAGGCTGATTATCCTCACTATAGTATCCTTCAGCTAATACAAACTATATAAGATAACTCCAATCTTTTCCTCTGCTGGCTTTTACCTTACCATAATTTGGATCACTGTAAATTGACTGTCTTTGGGCTTCTCCCCAGCTGATACCCCAAGCGGAATGACGTCCTGATGTCGCAATAGGCACAATAGAACGCACGTATTCTTTACCCAATTGTGCCCACTCGAGTACTTGCATTCCACCCATGGAACCGCCGATACAGATTGCGACCTGTTTAACACCGAGATCATCCAATATCAAACGATGGAGGTTAACATCATCTCTTATGCTGACTAAAGGAAATTCAGGGCCATATATATTACCAGTTTCTGGATTAATAGTGAGTGGAGAAGCAGATCCGTAGGGAGAACCAAGGACATTACAACAGACGATAAAGAATTTGGTTGGATCAAATGCTCTTTTAGGACCTATTAATGGACCCCACCTAATATAAATGATTTAGAAAAGTGATTCTAATCATCCCCCTTTTCTCCTTTTACCAATCCTCCACATCAGCACTGCCTGTCAAAGCATGGCATATAACCATACAATTATTAGCTTCTTCATTCAGTTTACCCCATGATTTCCAAGCAATTGGTATATTTCGAAGCTGAACACCAGATTCTAAGGTAAATTCTGGAATAATGGTAATATTCTGATCAGATATCAGCTTCACAAGCTTGTTCTTGGCCAGTTCTGGAGGCAATTGTTTAAGTGTTTGAAATGTTGTATATTTCCCCATCTTTTTTGTTTAAAAAAGAAAAAGAAAAAAAAAAAAGAAAGGATAATCTCTAATGCTTTAAAGTGTGTCTATGTACGTTGATATGTGTGCATATAAGAATCTAATTTTGATCAAACCATTGGTCCAATCAAATCATTTGTCGATGACACAAGATGATATCTCCATGAATGCATGGAGTTTAAATATAATACAACAGTAACAGTAACATAAAATGACTTGTCAAATCTAATTGATAATTCTTGCTTTTTTTTTTTTACATATAAATCTTATATTAAAAAAATGGCAGCAGAAACACAACAAGGAACTCGTAACCGTGGTTCATCTTTTACTCAAACAAAGCCAAAGGTTCTTAGACCTTTTAATACGGCTGAAGTAAAGGTACTCTTGTTGGAAAATGTGAATGTTACTGCTGTTGAAGCATTCAAGAAGCAAGGTTATCAGGTAAATACATTGATGATATTATGAATTGTATTAAACAAGAGAATCAGGTGGAAACTTATACCAAGGCATTGGTTGGTGATGAGCTTATCGAAAAGATCAAGGATGTCCATGTTATCGGTATTCGCTCCAAGACGAAGCTTACGAAGGCAGTATTAGATGAAGCCAAAAATCTGTTGGCTATTGGTTGCTTTTGTATTGGAACAAATCAAGTAGATCTTAAACATGCGGCTAATAAGGGTGTAAGTAGATATTATCATCTATGACCAAGAGAAAGTCACTTATAGTCATCCTATAATATAGATCGCTGTATTTAATTCACCCTTCAGTAATTCAAGATCCGTTGCTGAATTAGTCATTGGCGAATTGATCGCACTTGCACGTCAACTGGGTGACCGCAACACGGAAATGCATCAAGGTATTTGGAATAAGGTCTCTAAAAACTGCTATGAGATCAGACACAAGACTTTGGGTATCGTTGGCTACGGTCATATTGGCTCTCAGCTTTCTGTGTTAGCTGAGGCTATGGGTATGACTGTTTATTTTTATGATGTACTCCAAATCATGCCTTTGGGTCAAGCTAAGCCTGTGGATTCCTTGGATGAGCTTTTGGAGATTTCAGACTTTGTATCCTTGCATGTTCCTGAAACAGAAGAAACCAAGAATATGATCGGTGAACGTGAAATCATGAAGATGAAGAAGGGATCCTATCTTTTAAATAATGCTCGTGGTACTGTGGTTCAAATCCCTGCTCTTGCAAAAGCCTTACACTCTGGTCATCTTGCTGGTGCTGCCATTGATGTCTATCCCAAAGAACCTGCTGCTAATGGTCCCAACTTTAATGATTATCCTGACTTATTGAATGCCAAAAATTTAATCATGACACCTCATATCGGTGGCTCCACTGAAGAAGCACAAAGTATGATTGGTGTTGAAGTATCAACTGCTCTGATCAAATTTATTAATGAAGGCGGTTCTGTCGGTGCTGTCAACTTTCCCGAAATTGACCTTCGTGCAATTTCACAAGATGATAAAGACACTGTTCGTGTACTTTACATTCACCGTAATATCCCTGGTGTCCTCAAGGTAAGTCAATCACTCACCCTGTGAATATCAACTCATTCTTTTTTTTTATATATAGATTATCAATGAAATCTTTGCTGACCATAACGTAGAAAAACAATATTCAGATTCCAAGGGTGATGTTGCATATGTAATGGCAGATATTTCAAATGTCACACAGGAGCATTTGGAATCACTCTATAATGCTATTCTTGCAACCCCTGCCAACATCAAGACTCGTATGCTTTATTAAACACAGATATTGTTGTAAATAAATAACTATAAGGACCATATAAAAGATGAAAATGACTGGAATTGAGCCTGTATGGTCAAAGAGTATGATCTACTGACAACATTTCACAAGATAAAAGGCTTATTGTCTTAAACAATAAAGAGAGCATCTCTTCTTTATTTTAAAACATTAACTGAATGACACGGGTTTATTATAAAGAACAAAAGATTGAAGAAGAAGAAGATGTATCGTTTCCATGGGACAACGATAACTTTACTCTACGCCTGGATGCTTTTACCAACTCTCATTTAGAAAGAATGGGGCAAAGCAACTATCGTGTGTTGAATTCGTCGCCATTAAGAAATCATTGGAGTAGTCATAATAATGATTATGAAAATGAACAAGAAAGGATCCATGTCCAAAAGATAAACAGATCACAGGCGAATACTTCAGTCAAGAGGAGAGACAACATACAACATATCTCTCCTTTATCCAATACCTCTATTATAAATGATAGAGACGACATATTCAATAGATCTCCCTCTATCATTTCTAGGCGAACCCAATCCTCTCTTCAATCAAGAGAAAACTGGAAAATATCTCGTTCATTCTGCTCTTCACCTACAGTAGTCAGCTCACCAATCATTCGAAGCATATCAGTACCTAAAAATGCAGATAGTCTGATTATTTATACAACAATAGATGACCAGAAATCAGCCCAATCTTTCTCTCACTTTTTTAATCCAAATTATAGTAAAAAGAGGCCATCTAAACCCGGATTATTTTCAAGACTGGTGAAAAGGTTCAAAAAGAATGTTTAACAATAAACTCTATTTTTTTTTGTAACACCCTCAGCTTTGCTTGATTATGTATTGCTGGATAACCCAAACAAAGGATATGCTATACCTTTATGATCCAAGATATACTTTCAATATATGCACTATTAGAGAGAAATCATCCATTCACTTTAGCCTGTAAAGGACAGTAGTCATTCTATCTCTGTCTCCTTTTAAAAAATTGTTTCTTTTTTTTATTTTTTTATTTTACTTTTTATCTACGCAAAATGTCTTTTAGATCACCTGCTAAAAATACTCCAAAACCAAAGGCTCCTGTTAAACGATACAGAGCCGGTCAAGTACCCGAAAACTATGTTGATGAATTATCTGATTCCGAAGAAGAATATGAAGAGCAACAACAGAAACAACAGAAACAACCACAAACCACCAAGGCAGAGTTGACATTTGCTCAAAAAGAAGTCCGTACTGGAATCAAACAGACTACAATATCTGAACAAGAGGCAAGTACAGATAGAAGACTTCGAAGATTGCAACAATTACAACTAGATGACCAAGACAGATCTGCAAGAAGACGTCATGTCCAAGATGACGATGAAGATGAACAAGAAAAGGCTAGGGAACGTATGCGATTAAAACAAAGAGCTTTGGAACAACAGGATGCATTAGTACAAAATGTTGAAGAAGACGAAGAGGAAGAAGAACAAAAGTCAGAAGAAGAAGAAGAAGAAGAGGAAGAAGAATCAAGTGAATACGAATCCTCAAGCGAAGAGGAAGACACACTCGCTCGTTTACCAAAACCTGTATTTATACCAAAGTAATTTTCTAATCAATACACTTGATTTTTGTGTATAGCTAATTATTATACCTTAGGGCCAAACGAGAGACAATCTTACAGCAAGAACAACTGGCTAAAGAACGAGAAGAGCGAGAGAGGCGCTTAGAAGAGGAATTAGAAGAAAGAAAGAGACAATCGCATAATATGTTGGCTGAGGAATTGAAACGTGAAAGAGAGGAAGCATTGAATAAGGACTTGTCTGAATACGATGATATACCAGATGATACAGATAAAGTGGATGAGGAAGCAGAGTATGAAGCATGGAAACTAAGAGAATTGGCTCGTATTAAACGTGATAGAGAAGCTCGTATTGCGTAAGTTACCATCCTCATCTCTTTTAGTGTTGTAGAATCTAATAATTGCATATAGACGAGAGAGAGAAGAAGAGGAAATACAACGTAGAAGAGAGTTACCAGAAGAAGTTCGTCTAAAGGAAGATTTACAAAAGGCAGAAGAAACAAGAAAGAAGGAAAAAGGGCAGTATACATTCTTACAAAAATACTACCACAAGGGTGCATTCTATCAAAACACAGAAGATGAAATCTTTAAGCGTGATTACACTGCACCTACAGTGGATGAAATCCGTAATAAAGAACTGTTACCAGAAGTTATGCAAGTCAAAAACTTTGGTCTGGCAGGTCGTACAAAATATACACACTTGGTTGATCAAGACACGTCAACAAAAGACTCACCTTGGTCAAAGCCTCTTGCAAAACGTAGAAGACGTAATGAGGATGTTTAGATATAATATAATAAACTTGATCAAATGTTACACACATAAACCAAATTCGGATAGATAATCAATAGCTGCATCACTGTCCTCCCTTCATGTAGTTTAGTCTTGTTTAAAGAAAAGAAAAGAAAGATCAGGAAACATTTACATTTTATTAATAAAACTCATTTAATCTCTCTACTCTTTATCCTCTTCCATATATTCTGGATTTTTTCTTAGCAACACAATTCCTTCCAAGACAGGTGCCAAAGGTAGATCTAATAATGGCATTAATATACATACATACATAATTACATTGGATCACTTACATTCTTCTGTAGCAAGTTCAGCACGCTCTGAGTGAGCAAGAAGAACAGGTGTAGAATGTGTCTGGAAACCAGTAATGGTCTTGGGACGACCGGCTTGACCAACAACATCAACTGCTTGACCAACACGAACAGTTACTGGTAAGCTTTCAAGTGATTCATCAAACGTGATAAGGAATCGAGGGTACATGGCTGTTACAAGTGAATATAGCAAATAATGATATCTACCAAAAATGTCTATAGAATAGCTTAGTTCATATGTTTATGGTCACTTTTGTTTGACTTACATGTCTTGTGATCAGTAAAGGCAATGATACTTGTCAATAAACCCGCAAGGGCAACAGGAGACATAATTTGTCGATCAGTGTGGAAAGGATTTAATGTCATAGTGCCCTTAGCCATATGCAAAAGACCCTGAGCAATGCGAACCATAAACAGACTTGATGCATCCTTGTGATAGAAGCTGGCCAATTGTCGCAGCATTTGTGCTAGACGAGCATTGTTGGTACCAGCACCTACAAGACCCATAGCAAAGATGGCGCTAATAGCCACATCACTATCATTGTCGTGTGAATATTTACTGAGGGTGTCCAAAATGCTAACTTGGGGGTTGGATGCGCATAAAAGACCGTATGCTAAAGGAACGGCTTTTCTAATTGTAGGTTCACCATAATGCATCTACGGAAGATTAATATCTTATAAAACACAAACTTGTTTTCCTTACCAAATGATTAAATGTACGCAAGGACATTTCAGAGCCAATCTCTTCACCCATGGCGATCAATGCAACACCAAGTGTAGCAAATCCTTGGAATGTGTCATCTTCATTCTCCTTATCCAAGTGATCATTACACAAATGAAGCATCTTTTGCACCTTCAACACATTACCCGTACCAGCATATGATAAGGCTTCCACTAATACTTCAGCTTGCTTACCAAGCGAATGCTCAATTGCCTTTAGTGTTTCTAATGTAGCTTCAGAAGCATCTTGTTTGCCAAGGTACAAAAGACCCAAACCCAAGGCCATAAAACGTGACCAGGACTCCCTGAGGTATTGATCCTCACGTTCCATCATGGTTTGTAAGATCGTGCTGGTAATTTCACCGTCACAAGATCCAACAAAGATCATACCTAAAGACAAGGCTGCCATAGAAGAAAGTTCCATAGATAAAGAAGTATCAGAAACAATGGGCAAAAGCAAATCAGAAAGCTCAGGACGAGATGAACCAGCATAGGCAAGGCCAAGGCTATTGAATAGTTAATATCAAACGATTGTTATGTGTCTATTTCTTTACCCAAAAATAGCGGCCTGTTTAACTGCAACACTTCCACTTTCCAAATGTTCAGATAACAAGGCCAAAGCAGGGTCACTTTCTTCACGCACACCAGTATTCAAGATACCAATAGCAAGCAAAGCACCAGCCTTAATGTTGTCATCTGTAGAGTACATATATCTATCGATTGTGCTTAATCCAGCTTCAATATCCCATAAAGAAATAAGACCTAAAGATGCAGTTGCACTCGTCATGCCATGTTCTTTCGTCTTGTAAATCCAAGGTGAATCATTTTCATCTTCAGTTCCCATCAGCTTATCCTTACAAAAAGCTGCATTTACAAAGGCATTAACAAAGGTGGATGACAAGTTATTGCGAGCAGAATCAATATTGCTGCTAAAGGCGGTTCCTATATATGATTGCTTAGATACATAAGCTATGTAGTAATCATTTACTTACTGTGATTTTCCAAATGACTCTTGTAGATATCTTCAGGCACCTTTGGCTCCATGACATCCAATTCACGAGCTAAAGAAAGGAAATATTTTGAGAGATTTGTGTTGTTGATGCAAGCGTTAAGATCTGCATCGTCCGTTTCAATGTAGATTTGTTGACGTGCAAGCTGGAATGCCATTTGTTTTTTTACTAAACTGTATCATAAAAAGCACATGAGTGAATCTGTATTGTCAAGATAGAGATTATACCTACGGATCAGGACATTGTTCAAAGTCTTCTTTAATAAGATCAATATTGCCGATACGGATGGCCAAATTAAGTGCTTGAGCATACTTTTCTTGTTGACGGTAAATAGTACGTGCAGTTCGAAGGAACTCGAGATCATCAGGAGGAGCCAATAAATTAACACAGCTATATACATTTTAGACGTTTTTCTTGATATTTGCTCTTTCTATAACCTACCTGACCATGTAAAGACAAACGCGTTCATATGTATTTTTATCCACAAAGCGAATGATCTGATCAATTGACTCAACTTCAAGCAAAAGATCAACAGCATCTGCTTCTGCGTTATGCTTGAGGAAAAATGGAACAATGTCCAAAGCGAGGTCAATGAGTTCTTTGGTAGATTGATCGTTTTCCAAGCGTGCTTGATATTCTTGTATAATCTCAGCTGACAGATGTCTCACATATTCATGTCCCCAAGAACCGATATCTTCATCTGTAGATCCAATAAATCTGTATCTTAACGTTTCTCGTTGCCCTTCTTCACCATAGCTCATGGAAAGCACAGATAAAATATCAGCAAACAGCCTCTTGTCAGCAGACTCTGCCCAAGACTCGTGAAGTTTTCTTAATGAAGGATAAAATTTGCTGAGAAATTTCAATGGTTTAGGTACGGATGTCATTGAACTGGTGGAAGTACGAATGGTTGTACGTAGATGTTCAAGTGCAGGACGATGGAGGTCATTGTTTTCATCCTAAAAGCATTGCAAACTTAGCTTTCCCCATAAACATGTATGAGAATGCACATACCTGCAATCTTTCAACCATAAGCTCTAATTCAGCCTTTAACTGTTGATCTTCCTCAGACTAAAGTCGAGTTAGTTTAAAGATGCTTTAAATGAGATCAGTTACCAATTCTTCTTCTTCTTCTTTCTTGCCATTTTTATCCTTGCTCTTATCCTCAACTTTTGTATCCTTAACAGGTGTTTCTTCTTTCTTCTCGTTGACCATTTTGGATGATTATAAGTTTTCTTGTGTAAAAGAAAAATATCAAAGCAGAGTTACTTCGCGACAATAAACAAAAAATTGAACGCGCAAGCAACCTTGGACGATACGTCATTCACCGGAGTGTTAAATGACGGACCAAAAAAAAAGACAACCAAATCTTTGACAAGTTCCCTTTATTCATTTATGCATTGAACTTTGTAGCAGAATAAGTATGATTGAGATAATGCACTGAAATAAATGTAGATATAATTGATATATTGACCATAACTGCTCATACATTCAGTGGTTTTAATAAACCCTAATTGCTACACAATTTTGCGTTCATATCTCCCTATCAAATCGAGTCTTTGGTTAAGAGGGAAAAACAACTGAGCTCAATCTGAAGCATGTCCGAACCGGAGTCCATTTGTAACTAATTAAATATCCGACTAGTCTCTCCTTAACAACCAAAGCAGTGCTAACAGCTGCATACTCTTTCCCCCCCTTTGACATAAAGGTAAAACATCGATCCATCCATCTATTTGTATAAGGATAAAAGAAAAAGGAAAGAATGTGAAAGCAAAGCAGTTGTAGAGATATACTTGCATCCACCCTTTGTAACAAAAGAAGAGTAGTGTTTATAAAAGAGTACAATCAGATCATGAACAGCAATTGATATACATCAAATTATGCATTGAACAGCAATTCAAAGCAGAGGCATAAATCTTTCAATTGCTTTCTACATCAAAAACAACCACAGCTATTTTCTTTATTCTTTTTCTCCTTATACACAAATGTACACATTCAACATGTATCAACTAAATATTTAATAGTAACTTGTAAAAATGGGTCGTCGTCCTGCTCGTTGCTATCGTTACTGTAAGAACAAGCCTTACCCCAAGTCTAGATACTGTCGTGGTGTCCCTGACGCCAAGTTGAGAATTTACGATTTGGGTCGTAAGAAGGCTTCTGTTGACGAATTCCCTCTCTGTGTCCACTTGGTCTCCAACGAGTATGAACAACTCTCTGCTGAAGCCCTTGAAGCTGGTCGTATCTGTGCCAACAAGTACATGTCCAAGACCTCTGGTAAGGACTCCTTCCACATGCGTATCCGTGTCCACCCTTACCACGTCACTCGTATCAACAAGATGTTGTCTTGTGCTGGTGCAGATCGTTTGCAAACTGGTATGCGTGGTGCTTTCGGTAAGCCCAACGGTTTAGTTGCTCGTGTCAACATTGGTCAAATCATCTTCTCCGTCCGTTCCAAGGACTCCAACAAGGCTGTTGTTATTGAAGCCTTGAGACGTTGCAAGTACAAGTTCCCTGGTCAACAAAAGATCATTATCTCCAAGAAGTGGGGTTTCACTCCTCTTGACCGTGAAGATTATGTCGAAGCTCGTTCCAAGGGTCTCATCAAGCCCGATGGTTCTTATGTCAAGTTCGTTCCTCAAAAGGGTCGTCTTGCCGATTACTTCAAGGCTGTTTCTGCCTAAGAATAAAATGATTTTAGCATTTATCTTTTAAGGAATGGAAAAATAGGAGTATTTCAAGTATGATAAAAGGGGAATTGTGCCTGAAAGGAGGGGACTGGGGCTTTCTTTCTTCATTATTGTTACTTTCTTATGCCATCATTACTTTTTATTAATATCACGCGCTATGCAGTACTTATCTTAAGCTTATTTTGTCTCGGCTGTCATTTTACACAATGCTTCTTACTTTCAAAGTACCAACAAAAAGTAGGGAAAAAAAAAACGTTTACAGACGTAATAATATATTTCATAGACGCATATCCCAGGATGGTTAAATGCAGGACACTGGCAGGTATACTGTTGAAAGCTGCTTTTTTTTTGTTGTTCCTAAAAGAATTCAATAGTATTTAAATTGGTACATTACACTATGTATATCTATGCTAAGTTCCTTTGCAATCTGTACACATGCAACCTGTTGTCGACGTGGTCATATCTTACGAGGCGATAAATGTCTAAGTATAGTCAATTCTATACTATTGATCGCTACTGTCCTAGCAACAACCTTTCTTAGTGGGCAGGAACCTTGGACGAATGGTATTGTCGAATTCAAAAGACCTGCTAGAGGGTTGATTACTTATTGCTCAACATTAAATCAGCAGACAGATGCGACATATCCCATTCTGTATCAAAGGTAAATCGAGATGAACAATAGCAGGGGAGCTAATTAATATAGATGTATATTATGGGATGGAGTATGGCTAGGTACGATTGTGCTATGTGTAGCATGGATTCTGCTAGGACTATGTACTATTTTAATGAAACCGAATAAAAGAGAGGATAGTCGATTGAATTATCACTGGTCAAAGCCTCAGCCACAAATGTACCATCCACATTATCAACAACACTATCAACAACAATATCAACACCCACGACCAGTACAAGCTTCATATTATCAAACGCAACGACATCCTATCTCTTATTAATTGTTTATTCTCCGAAAAAAAAGAATGTAAACAAAATACGGGTATAATGAAAGAGCCACATCTTTTACTGCTTTAAAAGTTGAGACCAAAGTTCGTCTATAGATGACAAAAAAAGTCAAATACATGTATACAAATAAATAAACAAGAAAAAACTTACCAAACTTTGGTTCACTGACAGGAGAAAAACGAATCATGTTATCGTCCGGGAAATGATCAAGTAAATAGGATTCTGTGATTGATAGTTGAGCGCATTGTTGTGCAAGCTTACTAAATATCTTAATGTCTGTTCTATAACTAATTGTATATAAATCATGATGAGTTGACTATGTTATGCCTGCATGCTTAATACTTGCAGCCGATATGCTTCTTTGTTGAAGCAGTGTTTGTCAATTAATCTGTCTAGTATATTTTTTTTGAATATATTCTTGATATAATGAAGTATGTGAAATATATAATCCTCGTATGGTCTCCAAGTAGGGA
This sequence comes from Rhizopus sp. PT2906, assembly GCA_025529335.1. Classification (NCBI taxonomy): domain Eukaryota; kingdom Fungi; phylum Mucoromycota; class Mucoromycetes; order Mucorales; family Rhizopodaceae; genus Rhizopus; species Rhizopus sp. PT2906. Next base: position 39,726 of record JAMYHX010000229.1, on the reverse strand, counting down.
ATTGTTGAGATATGGATAAATTGCCTCCTCCGTCTACCAAAGGATGGAACATGTCGCTCATAAAGGTGACCGCAGGCGGGTGTTCTGGGTAGCTCTCTGGTATAGCCAACCTAAATTTGAATGCTCCAGATTGATAGTAACCTTGATGTACAAAAATCACACCATACCAAACTACATATGTGTATATTAGAATGTCAATGACATAAGTATAAACCTACTGTATAAATTCTCTGAAGAAGGTAAAACGTATACTCCAAGTGGACAATGGTTAGGATTCTTTAGATTGATGCTATAAAAAAATGCATATGAATATTAATGATTATTTCACTCTTGTTTTGTTTGTTACAATTCTGTCATTAGTTCGTATCTCTTAAATGATTCCGATATGCCATAGATAGATTCATCTTGCTGCTCTTCATCCTCATCAGATAAAGTAATTCTTTTCAATCGATGATGAAAAGGTGAGGGTCCAGTTGAAGGCCTGACATGAGAAAATACATTACTAACATTGGGTGAACGAGTTGTGCTGGCTAGACCCCCAAGTTTTCTTGCTCCGGTTGAAGGTGATACATAAGGCCTCTTTAGGTAATGTAAGATTACTTACTCTCAAATCATATGGGTCATCTAAATTATGTACCTTACTCATTATGATGGATGCAAAAAAAGGGGAGAAAAAGAAACAGATGAAGAGTAATAAATTGGTATTTGTATTCTGAGCTTTAAATTTTCAAGGAGAGAGAGAAGGTAATTACATGACGGTGCATGATTGTGGTGTAATCACGCCAAGTTCGATTGTCACTTGTTTAGGTGCTTCGTCACTTTTATAGTAATGGTAGAGTGTTTGCTTTTCTTCATCATAATAACATTCACCAAAGTTGACCTTGGTATCTATGGTCTTGTTCCCGTAATGAAGATAAGGTACAAATATTTCAGTCACCTTGCTATATTCCGTATTACCATGGGGAATAAAAGAAAAGGTATATTGAAGGGTGTCCAGATTGAATTCGGCTGATACAGGAGTACCCGCAACCTTGACTGCATATGGGCGCTAGGGAATAAGATTAGCTATATTTCCCTTTGATATGTGCATATACAAACCAAGACAGCTTCAAGCACTCTTCCACCATCATACAGATGTCTTTTTGACAAGGCACTTTTCTCAGCATCATGCTCCAAGTAATCTTCCTTTGCTTTTTTTGCAGAGTAAATAGAAAAGTTCTCTCCATTCCAGTGATCACCATATTCGTGGTCATTGCAAACATCATAGTTCCATAATCTAAAACAACAATGAGTTCGGTTTAAAGAGACAAACAAACTTACATAAAATTCATCAAATTTGTCTCAAGTGCGTAAAGGACGGAATCCATAAAATCAATATGACTCGAGTAATCATCATCCGTAAAAGCTACTCGGTTATTCAAGTCCATAGGAATACCTACTTCACCAAGAATGCACGGTTTTTCTCCCATGTTCTTTATACCATCTTCTTTGATATTCCTGATTTGGCCTCTATAGTTCTTCTTGGCACCGCTTTTACCAAAATAAGTAGCTTTCAAAACATTTCCACCCTTTTAAAATATATTTGAGATGATATATAGAGAAATTGTGTAAAACACATACCCTCTGCAAGTGTTGAACATCGTGCGTTATTTTCCCATTAAATTTCTTGTAAAAAACGCAATTCAAATCATACCAATGAGGAGAAAATATAACCCTGTGATGGCAGTCATCTTCATCATAGACAGGAGGTCTCTAAATAAAAAGTATTTGTATTGTAATCATAAACACATATTTATTCCCTTACCTCGTTTGCTAAAGGCTCTACTAGACAATAGTATTCCTTTTTGACCGCTTGTATCGCTTTTACATATCGATTGACCAAAGGTTTGTAAAAGTCATTGTAGAATGATACTTTTTTGCCCGTAACTGGGTGCTTTGAAAAATAATGTGTATTCACTAGCTGAGGATTTCCATGATCATCCACTTTCCAGACACCATGCTCTTTCCATATGCAGTGATCAACCCAGGCGGATACTTTACTCGCATTAATCACACGGTCATGAGACTTTTTAGTAGGGAACGGCCATGACTTGACATAGACGCCTACAGACTGAGGAATACCAGCACCTAAAGCAAAGCATTGTAATGGACTAGGTGAATCGCCAAAGAACAAGTTTACAATTGGATCAAATGCATCAAGATGGTCTAGCCCAATGTATCCAGGATGTGGTTCATTCATAAACTCAAACCCCAAGACAGCATCCAAATCAGCCAAACGTTGAGCTAAATGCTCATAGGCACGAATGAAATGGTCATTTAGAAACTGTTGAATTGTTTGTCCTTGAAAGGTTCGTTTGGGAGCAAAAGTATCACCAGCAAAGAAGAGAGTAAACATGGTACATGAAGCTAGCTTTGTATAGTTTGTTGGCCAGACCTATAAAGGACACGTGAGGATGCATTGATACGTAATCGGCTTTGATTACCATTGGTAGCGGATCACCAGGCACAGCGTTAGTATTGTGTACATAGGCAGCGCCTGTTTCCTTAAAGTTTTTGATATTAAGGCCAGCTACCTCAAATGTCCATCCTGGAGCTCCTGAGCCACCCGAGAATCTAGACCACTATATATACCATATGTTTGATTGGGAAGAGCATGTTTGGGGCTAGCATAAAAGACTTACTGTATCTTGGTGTGGATCGATGATACACTTGAGCCCATATTTGGGCATCATCTTTATTAATTCTCGCAAGTAATCAATGTACTCTTCGTCGTATGATCCAGGGCCAGCGTGTTCTATGCTCTCCCATGGTACCAAAAGACGAATTAACGTGAGCCCCCAGTTTCTCAAGCGACTAAAATGTTCGTGTGCGTCCTTGAGAGGGAAAGGGCGATCAATAAAACTGACATTGCGATGATCCCAAAAGAGGTTTTCGTCATACAAGTGAGTCGAGCCTGGATAAGGACTGGTAGGAAGCTTTGAAGAACCACAGACGTTGACACCTCGCAATATCAATGTTCGTCCTTGGTCGTCTTTAAACCATCGTCCTGAGTGGTGAATGGGTATATTTAAATCTTGAGCAAAAGTCTCAATGTTCAAATGAGTCATGAGGGGGAATAAAGAGAGAAAAGGAAAGAAAGGGACAGAATATATCAAAAAGAGATAAACAATCTCTTCGTTTTATTAAATACTTTTCCTTTAACAATGAAGAAATGACTGTCTTTTTGGACATTGTTGCGTTCAAATGATTTAGTCGCCCTGACTCGGGGGCACTTTATATTCTACAGTTGACACTAAACTATGTGTAATGACTGTATCACATTAAAACTATGTACAACCCACATTTTGATGTTCCTTAATATCAACATAAATATCATTTATTCTTGTCTTCTTTATAAACTAAACTAGTATTTTATCAGAAAGGAAATGGTTTACGAATGAATTGATTGGATTCAAGTTTTGATAGCAAGTTTTTATAAAACAATCTAATCTCTTCGCTCACGTATAAATCCTTGTCCGCCTATGTATGTTTAGTACACAAATATAAAGAAAATGTTATTAATTACCTGAGGTCTCTTTTTATTCAATACTTTTTGTGCTTCAAATGGATCTAACTGATAAGTAGCTAATAAATAGCACAGGGCAATGGCCGCACTTCTTCCTCTTCCAGCTATTATTCTGTATAAGTTTTTGTTGATTACGTATATATTGAATCGAATGTACCTTTACAATGTAAATAAATAGATGATTTTTCATCATTTTGTATAATTTCATGTATCTGTTGAATACCCTTTTCAATCGTTTCTAAAGAGGGAATACAGAAATCAGGGGTCTCCAATCGTACTTGCTTGATCATACACTGTTCATAGATTCGATCATATCCAGGAAACTCTTCACACAGATTGATAACTGCCTTGACATTTTCATGTTTATGTAGACTCTTTATGAGTGATGGCGTAGGCAAGGCACCCAAGATGATCACGTTATCGATCCTAGCGATGTTTTAATAATACTATTTATTATGATGACTATAGTATTTACCTATTATACCATTTCCATCCTGTCAAAAAACCAAACATATTCACTGCCAACTATAGATAAATATTAACACAGAAAGACATCAAAACAACAAAAGGAAGAATAAAAGAAAATACTTTATTGTAATAGAGTGAAATAATAAACCTTGTCCAAGTCCAAAAACTTGCTCCTTTGCTGGGCACTTTCTTAAAAGCTGTGTCTGTTAAGGAATCTCTATTCCTTCCTTCTTCTAACAAACGTGCTTCTTCTTTAAGTACTTTACTGATCCCTAAAGAAGAACCTTGTTCCTCTGGATGTTCTATCTGCATTATAAAAATAAAAAATATAAAAAAGAAAAAGAAAAAATCATTATCTCTCTCTCTCTTTTTTTAAAAAATAAACAAATATGTCCTCTGAAGAATATGAAGTAGAAAAGATTATAGACCATAAAGTGATAAAGAGAGGAAAGGTAAGCACACATCCTATGTTGTTATTATATATTTCCTTAATCAACTTTCTCTCTCTCTCTTTTTTTTTTACATTTATATAAAGAAAGTGACATTTAAATACTTGATCAAATGGCTTAATTATGACGAAAGCGACAACACTTGGGAGAAAGAAGGAAACATGTAATATATGAAAAAGTTTACTTTACATGTAAACTTATTATACATGTAGATTTGCTTCAGATTTGATTGCTCAATATTGGAATTCCGTTCCTGATCATAATCTTGACAAAAAACTTTATCAAAAACTACATCAAAACCTCATTGATCAATCAAGCATAGAAAATCATAAAGTAGCTTCAGTGCCAGTGAATGTGCCGAGAGTCATTGCTGAAGAATCTAGCGACGATGAAGAAGAAAACAAGTTAGAAACAGGAGAACAGTCAATGATAAAGGTTAGAGAGTGTACAACAGAGGAATTGGATGATAGTGATGCACCAAAGACAAAGAAAATTAGATTGTTTGTCAACAATAATAGCATGGATACTTCTACTAGCTTATACAACGTTGGAGTCGGTAGTAGTAGTAGTAGTACTAGTACATCTACAAGTTTATACAGCATTGGAGCCGCCAGTAGTACTAGTGCTAGTGGTAATAGTAGTATCATGGAAGGAGAGGACGATGATGAAAGTGACGATGATATCATATTCAATGAAACCTTTGCCGTAGATATAGATGATTGGCAAAAGGCAGCAATAAAAGTAGAATACATTGGCAGAGAAGTAGAAAGCAGCCCATTGTTTTGTATAGTGAAATGGTAAAGGAATGTAATACATTTAATGATGATAAAAAAAAATTCATTGTTTTTATTAGGCAAAATGGTGTTCGATCTATGCATCCTTTACAAGTTGTTAGAGAAAGGTGTCCACAGTTACTTATTGATGCATTCATCGAGATCATTGACAACAAAAAGAAATAACTAGAAGCATTTTTCATTTTATCTCTTAAAGATACAAGTTAAAATATGAAGTTCCTTTTTTATTATTCACAAACGTCTAAAGAAGAAGAAAAACAATGTAGATAAATATGAATTATAAAGTATATAAAAGCATGCTGTATGTATAAATAAGTGTGTGTGTGTGTGTGTGTTTATGCCATACGATGACCAGATTCTGTGGTAGCTACCGTAAAGATGGTAGGATGCATACGTAAACCATGGATTTCAGGGTTGAAGCTGATAGGATTGAATCTCTGTCTGATTTTCATACGTAAACAGGCATAAGCAATAATGATAAAACCAAAGCCAACTGGAATCAACCACCAGAGAGGCAACAGATGATATTCTGTACCAAAAGGAATATTGAAAGGTGGACAGTAGACAATAAGTGTTGCTAAGGAAGCACCACCAAGAATACCAGCAAAGGTCCATTTGTTGGAGAACATGTATCGACCAATAGGCATAGAGAAACGCGTCTTACAGGCAAACATATTGAACATTTGCATAACCATCACACTCCAGTAGGTAATAGATTGAGCCTGTCCAAGAGCACGGTGCTGAGCTTCAGCATTCAAGAGTTTACCTGTAGCAGTAAGATAATCCAGAGCATAGATGGGTCCGTTGGAAAAGTAATTGGTGGGAGAGGATGCTCCACGCTGCATGATCACTGCATCATAAGGTGTAATACCATTATACCAAAGAACGACAAAGTAAGCTGTCAAACAACCAATGGCTTCAATGATACCGATTTCAAGATAAGCCCATGATAAAAGAGGGAGATCGACCAAGACTTCGTCATCGGTTTTTTCAAACTTTTCTTTCCAGTAAGCAGCTGTAGTCAACTCATGAAGCTTGTTGTACATGCGACGGAACACATTAGAACGAACTTCTTCACCTGATTCATCATACTGAACATAACGTTGTCTGCGATGAAGATAACGACGGTAACGATCAATAGAATCAGGCGTAACTGGTTTACGAGGAGGTAGTTTCATGAGACCTTCTTTTGTTTCAGGGACATCCCAAGCAAATGTAAGAGCAGCAAACAATTCAAAGCCAAGATCAATCACCAAGATAAGAATGGCAGACAGAGGAAGAGGCAATGGTACAATAATGTAAAGCAGATTTGGAATGACTTCAGGCATAGAGTGAGTGATGGTGTACATGATGGATTTCTTGAGGTTGGTGAAAATAAGTCGACCTTCTTCAATACCATGAATGATGGAAGCAAAGTTATCGTCAAGAAGAATCATGGCAGCTGCATCCTTGGAAACATCTGAGCCAGAAATATTCATTGCAATACCAAGATCAGCCTTTTTCAATGCAGGAGCGTCATTCACACCATCACCAGTAACACCAACGATATGTCGTAAGGCCTGTGCATGTTTGACAATTTCCAGTTTATGCTTGGGAGAAGTACGAGCAAAGATGACTTCATCCTTTGAAAAGATATTGTCCCAGTCGTCATCAGTTAAGCCATCGATCATGTCACCATGAATGACGATACTGTTGTATTCGTCTTCAGAGACTTCTTCCACAGAACGTCCCGTACGCTTAGCAACCATTTCCTTTGTCTCGCCTACCATCAAATTAATCTTGCGACCAATAGCTTCTGCCGTCAAAGGATGATCACCAGTTACCATCATGACTTTGATACCAGCAGCACGGCATTTACCAATAGCCTCACGCACACCGTGCTTAGGAGGATCCTCAAGTGAAGCTAAACCGACAAAGGTCATACCAGACATGGGATAATTCTTTTGGCTCTTGTCAAATACATAATCAGCAGGGTATTCGTGACCATCAAGCAAGACCTGAGCAAATGCCAAGACACGATGACCCTGACCAGCCATATAAGAATAAGTTTCCTGGAAGGCATTTTGGTGTTCTTGAGTGAGTGGAACAGAGCCAGATTCAGTCAGGATAGAGCCACAAAGTTTCAACACACGTTCTGGGGCGCCCTTGACATAAAGAGTCAGATCACCATTAGCATGCTTCATTTTGTGGATAGTCATGGCCCACTTGTTATCAGAGTTGAAGGGTATCTCAAAAACCTTGGGATATTGATCAGGTAAAGTATCAAAGAGATCACCAAATTGCTCGCCAGCAAAGCGGACCAGACCAGTTTCTGTGGCATCACCAAGAATCTGTCTTTGAGAGACTGGAACATCGACCCGATCGAATTTGGCACGTGAGTTGAGAGTTGAAATATTCAAGATCTCACGGACACCAGGTATCTGAATGGCCTTTTCTGACATTGTTTGTTTATCCATGACATTTCTCAAACTAAGGCAAGACCAGATATAGGTAACAGTCATTTGATTACGAGTCAAGGTACCAGTTTTGTCTGTAGCCAAAAGAGTGATAGCACCCAAGGTTTCTACACCTTGTAAATCCTTCACGAGCACGTTACGGGCAGCCATACGTTTAGCAGAGATTGTCAGCAAAATGGTCACGGTGGCAGGCAAACCTTCTGGGACCCAAGCGACAAAGACGGAAATCGCAAAGTTCAAAGTCAAGGAAATGTTGTTATTGTTGACTGGGAAACCGATACCAAAGAAGATAGCAGCAGTAACTAAGGCGATGGAAGCAATAATCTTGACAAAAGTGGCGATTTCTTTTGAGAGAGGAGAATCTTCTTTAGATTCACCTGCTGTCAAACCAGCAATTTGACCGAGCACCGTACTGTCACCTGTTCTGACAACTATACCATAGCCCTCACCAGATACAGCCAAGGTACCATTGAATATAATATTTTCAGCTTCAAAGACATTCTTTTGTGTGTTATTTGGACCACGTTCCTGGGGGTCAGATTCACCTGTGAGCGGAGAATTGTCAACTTTGAGATCGGAGGCTTGGAAGAGAAAAAGATCGGCAGGCACTTTATCGCCCATTCGAACCATGACAACGTCACCAATAACAAGGTTAACGGCATCAATTTGCTGCATTTTACCATCACGGATGACCATGCATTTAGCAGGGACCATGTTGAGGAAGGAGTCAAGTAAGGCCTGTGATTTTTGTTCTTGATAAAATTCAATAAAAGCGTTAAGTAAGGCTACACCAATCAGAATGGCGCCGAGATATGTCTAAAAAAGGAAAATTAATAAAAGTACATAAAAGTCAAAGATATACACGTTACGTTAGCAAAGTTTTCTTGGAAATTGATAGCTAATAAAATATAATCGAGAATACCAGCCAAAATCAAGAGCAGATTGAATAATTTGAGCACACAGTCAATATACTTGAGGATAGGATGTCTCTTCTTGGGAGGAGAAAGCTGGTTAAGGCCTGTTTCAGCCAAGATGTTGGCGGCTTGTTGAGTGGTTAAACCCTTTGAGTCTGAAGCCTTTTTAGTATTGATGTGCGTATTATATTTGGCTGCACATTCCTCTGCAGAGAGTAAATGCTCAGTCTAGAACAAATAAAAAGAATATTAGGCTACATAAAAAAAAAAAAGAATAAATGTACTTACGATGTCAACATTCTTTTTATCGCCTTTACGCTTCTTTTCGGGGCGTTTAGGAGCACTAATAGATGGTCTACGTGAACCTGTAGTGTCAATTGTTTGAATCGTCTTTGTCCTTTCTGGGCGATAGACTTTGGCAAATTTGATTTTGGTTTCGTCTATAACCTTGGTATCCTCTACCGTGATCACAGTAGTTCTTTCTTCTACTTTTTCAGGATCCATTTGATTAATGCAAAGTAGAAAAGCAAAGGAGGAAACGAAGTAAAAAAGAAAGAAAAAAAAAAAAGAGAAAGACTTACAGGAACAAGCTTATTTATATACGTAGATCTTTGAGCCTTTTTTTCATTTCCTTTTTAGAAAGCATTGAAAAAGGTGTGTGTACATTGCAGTGTGCCAAGCTGCACATTCAGAGACAGAGGAGATCAAAATAAAAGATTACCACCATATTTGTCTGTGAGCCCTTTTTGCGATTCCTTACTAGGCTTTTTATCTGACAAACGGTTGGTGATACAACAACGAATACTTTGATCTGGTCCTTTCTTTCTCCCCTCTCTTGCCTCTAATCTTTGTTCAAGCATATTCAATATGCGCCGACGTATGCAATTTTCTATTCTATTCTATTTCACAAGATCTGATATATTAGTCATAATAATCAAACCAATATAAAGATATACTCATTGTTCCTTATATTCAATCTGACATTTTTTTACACTTCAAAGCAGGTAACGTTACACGTAAATTTCCTTTCTTGAAGATCAAGCCAATGGCCTTTAAGCCTCATAATAGCTCTACGTTACGCCAATCAAAGGAGTGAGCGATTTTTTTTATATGTCTCTCTCTCTCTCTTTCTCTCTCCAGATTAGACTTGTTTTGCTTTACTGCTAAATTAAACTTCATCTAAAGTAGCTTTGTTACATCTTTGATCGCAGTTTCAATCCTTACTTTACGCTGTAGGACTTTAGGATATTCCATATCATGAATGAAACGTGTAGTGTTTATTTTCTCTCATGCTTAGCCCTTTTTGATGATGAAACACTTCCATAATGAGTTTTACTTTAAATGACACAGGGATCAACATGATACACTTTCATTTTTGTTTCAAGCAAGATGAGTATAATACCTGTTTTATAGGTCACAGCATCATGTGAACTAAACATGTTCAATGCACAGATTCATTCACATACACTGACGTAAAAAAGAATAGTATTGTTGATAACGGCCATAGAAGAATAAATGGTAATCATTAAGGTTATTTACTTTCATCAACTTCCTTTATTGCCTCTTCTGCTATCCTTTGCTGATGCTCCCTCCCCCTTTGAATGATCTTCACAGAATTGACAAATACGCGTGCTTTACGTTTTTGGTTCTCCCCCTTCCTTTATTATTGGCTTGTCTCGCTGGGTTACTAGATCTGATTTAAGAATAAATGGTGAGAATAGTACTTTTTATTAATTCAGTCTCCTCCTACGACTCTGATCCAAAGTGGTACATTTACGCAAATAAAAAATGATCAGTCTTCAAAAGATCAGTCTTGCCATTTTTTAATCGTTGACACTTTTGGCTATTAAACATGACGTGTATCCGTTTATGCATCAGGTGAGGAAATCCAGTGAGCATATCAACAAGAATAAGCAGATAACACGACACCTTGTATTTGTTTGTTTTTCTGAACTGATTAAAACTTTGATTCGTATCGGCTTATCAGCGGCCGTTTGTTCAGTTTTTTTTTAAACAAGTTGCTAAAGAAAACGACAAAGGATAAAGAATAATAAATGGATGGCTTATATAGCAGTGTTTGCTCTAACGATGTGATATCTTTCCACTTCTTTCTCGTTAAAGGTTGTAAACTGCATACTGAGGATTGTTTTGAGCGAAATCGAAACGGTCTTGTCTAGAATAATGAATATAAACAACTCTCTTATAAAGAAGTCAGTCGCAGAATAGTATCACTATTAAGCCCTCGTAATAAATTTTGATATGCGCAGTTGTCTTACCACTTTATCCTTCCTTTTTGTTTTAGTTTAAATAAGACAGAGAGAGAATGTTGTGAATGCATTGTTTTTACTTTCATCTGATATTGTTTATAAACTGAATATTCGCTACTCTTAAGACAGCGTTTTATTAAGTCATTGAATGTCTGCAGAGGATAATCAGAAAGAGCCTTTTCGCATCTTATCAAGAAATAAAGTAAGCAAAGCTGGATGTCTCTGTTTGTATTGACCTTTGACCATGTGTTGTTTGACTTGACTTCAAATCGTACAAGAGCATCCCATAAGACCAGATTGACAGCAAGATACTGCAAAATAGGTGTGATATCTGATATAAAATTAGAAGGCTGTGATAATGTTTATACATATATCTGAGTACATTGCCTTGTATGGCTTCAATGAGGGGGGAAATTAATGGCTACTTTGTTGAAGTGGACATAAAGATTTTCGATTCTGAGATGAAGAAAATATTTGACTAAAACTGGATATATTGATAGTTGGGATATCCTAGTCAGGGATGATGCATATTGACTGAGGGAATGCAAAGCCTCTCAAAGACAGCAAGGATAAGTAACAAAAGAGGAGCATCCATCACCCATTCCGTCGAATCTTGCAGATGGTTCTGTAATATTCCATTGGAGTTATTATCAAATCAATATTCCAATAGATCATCAAAAATATTGTCTTTTTTTTTTAACCATTCGTCAAGTTTGAAATTAATTTCGGTTTTCGCATTCATCTATAATTTCTTTATGGGTTGATAAATTAAATCAAATTGCTCAAGAGATTGACGCTGCGCTACAAGCACAATTTCATTTACTTCATAACTTTCCAGTTCATTGACATACAAAACCTGTTCATATTTTTATGGTATTTTCACATATTTTACTCTCGTGAAGAAGAGTGAAAAAGTAAAAAGTGATATAGAAAAAAAGTTGTCTTTATTTTTGGACAAAACATCAGTAAAACCAAGTTACAAACTTGATTTGACCATTTTATTATATGCAAAATATACAGGTTACTGGTCCAAACTAAAGTGAAGATACGGTATAACAGAGGCCCTACGTTACTAATGGGACACACTTAAATCATGGTCAATGCTGGGCGCAGTACACGGGCACACCACGAACTTACGTCATTGACCAAAGTTCATGCATCGGCCCACCTTTCTAGAAAAACCAATCATTTATTTCTCTGGCATAGGTATTTTTTATTCTTTTTTTTTTTTTTTTCTCTGATATAATGTATAGAAGAAATCCCACACGAACCTTGAGTATTGATGACATCTTACAGTTGCAGTCCTTGCTTGCATATGAGCAAGATGAACGCGCAAAACATATCGAAGAGTGTCAAAATTCATCCAATGTAGTGCACCTTCACCATATTTATCGTTCAGCAAGTCCAGCAGAAATAGCTGCTGCTGCCAGAAGCGAAAAACAACGATTGGAGCAAGCACTCTATAATCTTAGGTTACTCAAAGAAGAGTATCGCCGTCATAGAACTCGTCAAATCCAAGCATACCTAGACGAATACCGAAGACAGGCTCTGATTCGTGCTGTACTGCAAGAAGAAGAAGAGCGTTACTACCGTCAGTGCATTGCAGCGGCCTTAGAGCAACATCGTGTGAATGAAACATGGAATAGGTATGTTCAAATGAATGCACAGCAACAAGAAATAGAGCGACAACTGGACGAAGCATACCGAACCGGGTACTCTGAGTACCGTGCACAGCAGCTGGCCGAATTGCTTACACATCTGTTTGAGCAACAATATCAAGAAAAAGACAAAGAATACAAACAAGTGGAAGAAGAGGATGATGAAAAATCAAACAATGATGAAGCTGTGGCTGAAGTATGGAAATTCTTGTCTGATCAAAAGCAGGACTCTGAAACACCCCGTTCTGCATTCCTCACATCAGAACACGACGCCTTGGAAGAAAACCAATCAACTCCCGAGGCTTCCCTTTCTCATGAAGCAAGCGAAGAAGAGGATGGATATGAAGATGAAGTAGAAGAAGACAAGACACCCGAGGATGTGGCACCGGACACAAGTCATACCCAAAGAACTCTTCCACCTCTTGCCGATCATGTGGTTACCCTAAAAGATCTTGTTAACCAATTGGCTTCACGACCGGTTCTAATCGGTGAGCAGTACACCCCAGCTCCTGGAAAGGCATTTTACTGTGACGAACCCAAGCCTTCGGGTATTTGGGAAAAGGACCAACCCAAGAAAACAGAGAAGCCCAAGGTAGAAATTCCCGAGGTTAAGAAGCCTTATTTACCAGAGCATGTCTTTACTGAGGCAGAGCCAACGCCTACGAGTGAACGAATGAGTGTATCACCAGTAGATGAAGAAGAAAAAGAAGAAAGGGAGAATCAGAGATTTGTGGATGAAATAGCAGCAGAGCAACAAAAGGAGACAAAATCTAAAGATCCACAAGAGTCAAAGGCGATACAGCAATTAAATGAAATTTCTAAAAGTCTCGAAAGCGAAACTAGTGATATTGTCAGTCGTTGGCATCATGTACTAAACCAGCCATTAACGTTTAGCAAACAGAAAGAAGGCACATTGTTATTGACAGCTACTACAGATGCGAATCGAGCTTATCTAGGATCAGAGGATGAATTGATGAGGGTGATGCTAAAGTTGGATACAATCGAAAGCAACGGTAATGAGTCTATTAGAAGTTATCGCCGTGAACTTGTACAGAAATGTCAAAGCATGTTGGATCAATTGGATTTACATAAACAAGCTGAATTGCAAAAGGCGCTTTCTGCAAGTAAACGTCAAAAAAGAAGAAAGAGACGACATCATCGTTCACAGAGAAAGTGTTGAAATAGTAATAAAATATTTTCAGAAACCAATAGCAGTTACACTTTAAAGACAATGAATTCTGTCTTTTTGAGAAAAGATAAATGTGGTCAACACTTATAAAAAGCACGTAACTGAAAAAAAGTTGTTAGAGACTTGATAACCGATTTATTAATCATTCCTTGATTCATTCTTTTGCTTCTTATGGGCTCTCTTTTATTATTTTGTTGTCTGAAATTATCATTTTTTATCAGTGTGCGAATAATTTCTAAAAGTGTAAAGTGTAAAAGGTTGAAAGAGCTACAGTTTTTAAGTTCAATTTCCACCATTTTATAATTCAGACATAGAGTGACTATTATTCGGAATAAATATATCATTTTGAGTTTATTTGTTTGTTTTTTTTTTTTTTTTTTTTTCCTTCTTTGCTGGCAGAATGTCAAGATTATCCAGAATACCTTATTTTCTATCATACTTTCTAGGCTATAGAAAGCCAGATCATAAGCAAAAGATATTACCACTATGGAGGATTTGCTTTTGGTCATTCTTGGCTGCATGGGTGGGTATTGCTGTATTAGAAATTATATTTGTCTATGCTCCTTCATTTCAAGCACATCATACACCAATGATTATTGCATCATTTGTAAATAAAATGAATGAATGTTCGAAATATGATATATAACACTATTATATATTAGGGTGCCAGTGCTGTATTGATTTATGGTGCCATTGATGCTCCTCTAGCTCAGCCTCGAAATGTCATAGGTGGACAGATAATCGGATCAATCGTAGGAGTTGTCATTACACAATTATTCCTTGGTATTAAGCATGATTGGCCCTCAGAGGAACAAAGAATAGCCGTACAATGGGTAGCTGGTGCTACTGCAATGGCTACTTCCTTGGTTATCATGCAATTGACCAAAACGGTTCATCCTCCTGCAGGTGCAACTGCACTCATCGCTGTTACGACGACGAATGTGATTGACATTAAATGGTTTTATATTGGTGTTGTCACTTTATCTGCTGTTATACAAGTGACCATTGGCTGCTTGATCAATAATATAGAAAGAAAATACCCCTCCTATTGGTGGAAGCCTAGTCGATTACCTCTGCAGGTCGATCCTTCCACATTAGGCACTGTCATGCCCTCGGTAACTACTCTGACAGATCGTGAAAAAGAAGAAGTTGTTGCAAGTAACTTGACAGCAGCAGAAGAAGGGATACTTGAACAAAGAAAGCCGCAAAATGAATCTGAGGACGAAGAGAGTATCAGTGTTGTGCAAGGCATGATAGCCACTAGACTAAATGTAAAGCATGCAGCTTCCATGTTGAAATCCCATTCAAAACAAGCATTATCACTTGAAGAGCAGAAGGCTCTCAGTTCTTTACTAGACAAAATAACTAATCATTCATCCTAACCTTTTCATCTATATTTCTTTATTTCTTTTCTCCTTGCAATGTAACAACAACCCTGCGTGATCCACCATGCTCACGATGCTCACAAAGATAAATACTAATAATATATTAATTCACTAATCCTTTGGCCGCGATCCAAAAAAAAAAAACTTACCCTTGCCAAGTTCCAAGGTTTAAGCGACCATTGGTGATTGGGATATTAAGAGAAACGCCTACAATTCCTGATTTCAAGTGACCAGGCTAATAATAAACAAAGAATTAGATTAGATAAATCAATTAATTCACTTCCATACCATATCATCAGGGCCTTCTGCTGTGTGAATATAGGGAAATGATTCCGGTACGATCTTATTTAAACCCATTTCCATATCCTTTTGTACATCAGGATCAGCATTTTCATTAATCATTAATGAAGCAGAAGTATGTTGCACTATGCTTATTGTTTACAACTTGGTTTCTTTTTTTTCTTTTTTTTTTTAGTCTCTTACAGAATACGTTGGCCAAACCGACCTTGAATGATCTTAATTCAGGAATCTGGTTAACGATTTCATTATGAACAAGGTGACAGCCTATACACGAGTTAGTTTTTACGCGTATTGTTTATTTATACAATACCTCTTCTACGAGGATTCAATCGAATTTCTTTTTGAAACCAGCTCATGTCAGTAAGAAATAATAATAATAAAAAAAAAAAAGAGTATTTTAAAGTAGACGATGTTTTTTTTTTTAGGCTGCTTACCTGTTTTGTATAAGATAAAAAAGGAAAAATAAAGTGTAGAGCAGAAGATGAGACCCTGTTTTACGCAGAGTTGACATCATCTCAAAGGACTCTTTCTCTCTCTCTCAAAGACGTCGTATACATGTCAAATTTAGTTTCATGTTGTTTAAACCACGTGATTGATACCAATCCTTTTCTTCTTGTCCCACAATGATGTTTTTCCACAAAGTCCGTAAATTGTGTACCTTTTTCAAACATTGATTCCCCTCTTCATAAATTTATGCGTCGATATTCACAGCCTGTTACAGTTTCAGCAGCTACTGCTCTTCATTATCGACAATTTAAAAACTCTTCGAGTGTTTCTTCAAACATTGGATCTATACCAGATCCTATTGATTTATTAAAAATCAAGGCTGATCTAGAAGCAATTTTGCCCATTTCCGAAAGACGCATTCATAACTTACAAAAGGACCTTGTTCATTTAAAAAAGAATGTCAAGATAAAATGTAAACCACTGTGTTTTTAATATCAAAGAAAAGGTTATGTAATACGTCTTTGTAGTTGAACCAGAAAAGAAACCACCAAGAGAAGATGACAACGGTAAAGAAGAATACAAAAACTTGTTGTTGACAAGATTAAACAATTTAAAAGATGAACCCATCATCTATAATAACTCACATAATAAGCAGCAACTAGAAAGGCAGCTGTAAGCTTTCTCTTGTAGTTTTATTTATGATATGTTAACTCCTTTAAATAAGAGCTCTAGAAACATTGAGAAAGAAGCGACGAAGAGACGAATCTGTTCAGGGCAGTTTTAATAAAAGTATGTGTCCTATGAGCGAAAGGATAATATCCCTAATCTTTTTTCTATAGAACCAACACAGACGATTAAACTGAAAAGAGCAGACGAAACTAGTCCACCAACTGCTAAAAAGTCTCACAATATGAAAAGAAAAAAGGCATCACAGATAAATGATAAAGAAGATGAATTAGACTTTGTAAGAGTGAAGCCTAAGGATCAAATTCCCATCTTGACCTTTTGGGCTGCCATCGATCCACATTTTCGACCATTGGAAGAAGCAGATAGAGAACTTTTACTAGAAAAGGTTCTATTTTTGAATACATATATACATAACCTTCACTAATACCTGTTTATAAGCAGCCAGATGATGAAACGGCATATATCATACCACCCCTAGGAAGACATTATACTGAAGTTTGGTCTGAAGATGACTCAATAAGTATACCTGGATTAAACCTGTCTCCTTCGACAAGCTGTAGTTCAAGGCAAGGTTCATATGATAATATAAAATACAGCAATCAGATAACAGAAGACCATCTCTTGAAAGAAGACATTAGCTGTGGGGCACTGACAGAACGTCTATTAAGCAGCCTAATTCCGGATAAAGAGATTAATGAGATAGAGGAAGATAATGATGAAGACAATGATGACTACCTGCATCAAGGGCAATTGGATGCAAACGACTTTGAGGATAGATTGATGACAGAGCTGCGGTATGTTGGATTATTCGCAGATGACGACGTAAGATTGCATTCAATACGCTTCTTAGCGCTAAAAAAGGGGGTCTCTTTAGGTGGACTGGAACGCAAAAGAAGATGATGAGATCTGTGCAGAGCTAAGGGCAGTAGCAAAAGAACTAAAAGAACAACATGCAATAAATGAATCCAGAAAGAAGAAACTTCTTCACGTTGTTGACAATCAACTTCAATATGAGCAGTACAGACATGTCTTGGACACGCTGGATGCTCAAGTTGAACAGTGTTATCTGAAAAGATTTGTAAATCTACTAAAGTGTCAAAAGTTGTGGTGCTAATATTATATTTTATAGAGAACGCAAAAGTCAAAGAAACGAAAGAATACGTCAATCAATGGAAAATCAAGCTTATCGGATCATGCCATTTATGTAATGAATAAAAGAAAGGCGTGGATAGAGGCGCTAGAGAATATTTTCAAGGACAAGAACGTGGTTATGCCCACAGAATCAATCTATGGAGAGTCCTAGTCATTCTCGTTAAAATGTATAAATATACATATATATATATATATTGTCGTCATAAAGTCCAAGTAGTTTTTATTTACATGTTTTTATTAGCGTCTGTCACTTTTCTTTTTTGTTTGTTTTTCAATCTTCTTTTCTTCAATTGCTTCATAAAATTCTCTAGGCTTAAGATGGTTCATCAAGAATAAAATCTCTTTTCTAAACTGATTTATGCCTGCAGATGTTTTAGAGCTGACAACCACAACACTCTTGACAGCATTACGCATTTGCTTTATATCGTCTTCCACAACCATAATTCGTCTTGCAAGGTCTGGTAAAACGACAAGATCACACTTTGTCAAGACAATCTGGAATTTCACGCGTTTACTACAATGAGATGAATAAAGGGTCTATACACAAGTCTCGGTTACTATTACCTGTTTAGCATGTTGAGGAACTCTTTGTCGGCAACTTTTAAACCATGTCTAGCATCAATGACAACAAACACGCGCTTAAGAGTCTTTCTAGTAGAAATATATGTTTCCATCTACACAGTATCAGTCTTTGACTAACGGTGTGCATATGATGCCTTGTCCTTACCAGATCCCTCCATTTGACTCGATCTTGCTCATCTGCAAAAGCAAAGCCATAACCTGGCATATCAACCATGTGAAATAATTTACCAACATTAAAGAAATTCAACTGCTGTGTAAGTCCTGGCTTATCTGATGTACGCACAATAGTTGTTTCTGCCAAACTGTTTAATAAACTCGATTTACCGACATTGGACCTTCCTTTTTTAATATGTAAGCTTCTTTTTTTTTTTTTCTTTTGTTTACATTATCACAAACTTACCAACAAAGGCTATTTCATCAAGAGACTCTGGAGGAATAGATGAAGGAACCTTTGCTCCAGCAAAAAACGATAAAAGAGGAAACTACGTATATGTTAATCAGACCATATCTACATGCATATATCCTTTTTATATTTTACCGAGTATTTTGTTTCAGGCACAATATCGCTCTTTTCTTGCTTTTGCCTTTCTCTTTGTTTATAAACTGCAGCATACCGCTTTGTTCTTAACAAGGCTCCAAATCCCAAGTTTTCAAGTTTCTCATATAGTCTAGGTGATGGTTGAAGCTGCTTAAACTTTTGACGATTAGAAAGCTGCTTTGTACTCTCAGTCGTCGCTTTGGTTAGTGATCTGAACTGACAAAGTGAAGAAGTGGTTGGTTTTAACTTTAAAAGAGTTGATCTTGACACGAGAGACGCTAATCTATAACAACTTTGCATCTGATCTATGTTTTGTAAAAGAAAAAGAGAAAAAGGGTGACCGGGTATTGCATTTCTTTTTTTTTTTTTTCTTTCTTCTTGTACTTTTCGACATGCACAGATTTTCTTCATTTCTATTTAAAAGACTACATCATGCTTGCAATGTAACTACGCTTTGTAGACCAGAGACGATATATGCGTTATCCACTTCACCAGGGAAAGCTGGTGTTGCTGTCATTCGAGTATCTGGAAAAAACGCCAAAAGAGTAAAAGGCTCAAGATATATATATATATATATATGACAGACAGCACTGACAAGCTTTTCCTATGAAAAAAAGGTTATAGAAAAAATGACAACAAGCCCAGTTGAACCTAGAATGGCCCATTTCAGACGCATAAGACATCCAAAGACAGGTCAAGTTCTCGATCGTGGCTTGATCTTGTGGTTTCCTGGACCTCGCAGCTTCACAGGAGAAGACTCGGTCGAATTACAAATTCACGGAGGAAACGCTGTTGTCAAAGGCGTCTTGGAGGCATTACGCGAAATAGAGGACTTTAGGATGGCAGAGCAAGGTGAATTTGCAAGGAGGTAAGGTAGATCAGTCAAGTGTCATTTATGCGCCCTAGTTGACATAAAATAGAGCCTTCGATAATAACAAGCTGGATCTTACTGAATTAGAAGGGTTGGCAGACCTCTTGAACGCCGAAACAGAATTACAAAGAAAACTTGCCTTACAACAGGCTGAGGTAGGATGGAAAGTGATTACATAGGCGTAGACCATTCATTTTATCTAAAAGGGCGGACTTAGAGTACCTTATGAAAAGTGGAGACAGGAAATAATTCACTGTATGGCCAAGACAGAGGCGGTGATAGATTTTGGAGAAGATGAAAATATAGAAGAAGGTGTTATGGATGAAGGTAAGCAGAAAAAACATGGTTTGAATGTACAGCTGAACGTTATTAGTTATTAGAGATGTTAGACAATTATATACATCAATATCCAAACACTTAGATGATAGCCACATAGGTGAGATTGTTCGCAGCGGTATTCATGTGGCTATTATGGGTCCACCGAACGCAGGAAAGAGCACTCTTTTGAATAGACTTACCAAGCGAGAAGCGGCCATTGTCTCAAATATACCAGGCACAACAAGAGATATTGTCGAAGTTAAGCTTGATCTAGCAGGATTTCCTGTTGTTCTATGCGACACAGCAGGTTTAAGAGAGTCATCCGATGTTATAGAAATGGAAGGAATTAAAAGGGCAAAAGCTAGGTAATAAAGAAAGTATTCATTATTGTATAATAAATAACGATGTATTATTAGAATCGACATTTCAGATATAAAGATTTGTATGCTGTCAGCAGAACAAGGAGAATCGATTGACCCT
Source organism: Rhizopus sp. PT2906 (assembly GCA_025529335.1). Taxonomy (NCBI): domain Eukaryota; kingdom Fungi; phylum Mucoromycota; class Mucoromycetes; order Mucorales; family Rhizopodaceae; genus Rhizopus; species Rhizopus sp. PT2906. The sequence continues at coordinate 19,206 of JAMYHX010000229.1, read as the reverse complement.
ATGGTTGAACAATTAATTGATGACAACACTTATGTTATATTGAATAAAGAAGATGCAGTTTCTCAGCAAGAGCTCCTTGATCTGTCAGAGAGAATCAGGGCTAAAGTGAAATCTAAAAATATATGGACAATGAGCTGCAAGACAGGCCTAGGCGTTGATAGGTTTTTGGCAGAATTACTAAACGTACTCAAATCCAGGTATTAAAAGCTAAAGATCATAATGAGCCACATCTCATGTCTTTGTAGATTTGACTCGGCTTTAGATAATCCTGTATTGATTACACAAGCACGGCATAGAGAACACCTTGAAGAGTGTGCTCGTTCTCTAAAAGCTTTCTTAGGTAAGCTATAGTAAGTTAGACTATATAAAATGATGTTAACCATGATTAATTGTTAAAGATATGCCTACAGAAGAGCTCGTTCTATCAGCTGAAGAACTAAGGCTAGCAGCAAATGCGTTAGGCCGAGTTACAGGGCGCATAGATGTAGAAAAAGTACTTGATGTTTTGTTTGGGCAGTTTTGTATTGGAAAATAAAAAAGGAGGTCTGAACTACGGTGCTTCTTTGGAGAGCTTTTCCCACTACATATTTTTGATATAGATGATGTTGGTTGTCATTACAAATAACAATCAATACAAACCAAGAAGAGAACGGGAATGGTCTTTCATTTTTAAAAAAGACCTACCTGCTACGTATGCTTTGGGAGTGTTACAAGATCACGAAACTACCAGTAACGCGCTTCACAGAAAGAACGTAGTCGGGTTTCTGGAATTTCTTTAAGCTCACGGCGTGCTACATTGCTGAATGCTCAGAACTTTCCTTTGTTTGTGGGTGACATTTGAGGATAGAGGCTCAGCTTTTTCGCAGTAAAAACACTATGGTGTTACATTATTTTCAATTTTATAATACAATCTATACATAATGCTTGACAGTAAAATAGCTGTACTCCTACTTCATTTTGGATCTTCGGTGAATATATACCATTTCTGGTATAAATGTGGCGTTTACTAACTGAGCGTGAATTGCTTCGGGGAAATTATACCATATTTGTTCACTTAAAGGCGCATGGTGTAACAAACGCCAAGGCAATGGTTATCATATAAATAGACAGATCAAAGATTGTTCCCTTCCCTTTATTTATTTTATAAAACATGTCATCTAACAATAATACCAATCCAATGTTGGCCGATCAAGAAAAAGACTATATACTCCATGCGATGTTCCACTATATGCCTTCTCGTCCACTTGCCTGTGTTGGAATAGCTGTCTTTGTTGTATTGTTTCTCTACTTGATGCACAGTATACGACGACGTCCAGGTACTCCTAAATTCATGATAAGGGTTCCCACGTTGGCTATCTTTGAACTTGTTGCTTTTGCCTTACGATTGCAAGTTATTAATAATCCAGAGACAGGGACATTTATTGCCATGTCAATCTTTTTACTCATCCCGTCCAATCTTTTGTCACTGGCCAACTACAGCTGTTTAGTTCATATCATCAAACTAGCCAATATACAAAGTGAAAAGTTCTACTACAAACCTGATATAATATCGAAGATTTTTACTGCAAGCACGCTTGTCGCTGCCATCTTACAAGCCACTGGTGGTGGATTAGTCATTAACGCTTCATCAAGAACCGCTGCCCTCGTACTATTGTTCTTTGGCCTTGCATTTCAACTTATCATTCTCATATGCTATGCCTTTATCTTGAACCATGTTCACTCCAATCCAAAGTTTGACTACCATGTATTAGGGCAATACAATCCCAAGCGAAAAGCAATACTCGTGCTTTACATTACTACATCAGCATTGATCGTTAGAAATGCGTATCGTATTGCTCAATATGGCTTTATTGCTGTTGGACAACAACTTTCGAACGAATGGGCATTTTATGTATTTGATCCACTAATGACAGCCATCTGCTTTGTGGTATTTGGCCTTATTCCAAACTTTTTCCCAAATGAACAATCTAGAGTTGATAATATGGAAGCTATAGAAACGGGTGCACAATTGCCTCCCTACTCTTCTTCTTATAAACCAAATGCATAAAACTCACTTTAATCAAGAATACATAAACGTTGGTGTATATTATAGATGTGCTTATTTAAATAATAAACATGAAGAAGTTTGATTCTCTTTTGTAAATGAAAAAAAAAAACAACTTTTAGCAATTGCCAAATAACTAAGTTTATAAACTGATTATCATAACAACTTCTCTCGTATACATTCTATGTTAAATATTTTTTTTGTGAGTGGATAAGAAAAAAGGAATCCAGGGACAAATGATTGTTTTACTCATCTTGAAATCACATGATAGCCATACTAACATGTAGTGTCCTTTACTCGTTTATGCATACCTTTTTAACATCTTTCTTTTTCTGTCCTTATTTGTCAGTAGCACCAAAGCAAAAAGCAACTTAATTCGAAGAGTTGACAGAAGCAAAGGAAAGACACTAATAACAGTTGAAATGAAATCTATCATAAAGGAAAAGATAGCAATTAAGTAAAAACAAAAGAAGCTTGCATTTAGGTCCTTGGTCTACATTGCACAAAGATTAGAAAATACACGGGAATGTAAACTTTATCAGGACTTCTTCTTCGCTTTACAAAGAGTGATGTATGACCTTACTATCAGGGGTTGCTGTTTAAGCTGCCTTCTAACACCAATAGGAAGATGACGCAGTCCTAAGCTAAAACGTGTAGCCACACTTGGAGTACTACATCTTTCAAATTTATTTGCCCTGTTCTCGTATTACCTTTTTGTGTTCATTAACAAAACTCTATTTGATTCAACAGGATCCCACGGCTTCACTACTAAACAAGACAAAAACCAAAGCATTCACTCGAAGCCTCAGTAGTACGAATAGGACCTTTTGCAATGCATCAATGTAAACGAAAGCTGTGGCCGATGTAACTATTGGAAACTCAACAGCTGCACAATAATCTAAAATGGGGTCATGACGATTGTTGCACATACTACCCACAATAACAATGCCACCAAAAAAAAAAAAAAAAAAAAAAAAGCAGCAGCAGCTGTTTAGTTCCAAAAGTTTTTCAAACCTCACAGTAGGTGCAAGCTTGGAGAATGTAAAGAAGATCCTCTCAGCTGTCTTCCCAGCAACATGGCCAAGATAAACAATGACTTCAAACGCGACAAGTGATACGGACTGTTCTTTTTGTTCCGCGTTTTACAGAACGTCATATGTTTCCACAAAATTTAATAGAATCATTAACAGCCTATGTTTTTATTACAGTAAAGAAAAAAAAAGCGAATACTCGAGAGATTATTGTGCAGCAGGCTTTTCAGCAGTAGCAGAAGTTGATTCGGGATGATTGCTCTTTAACTTTTCACCCTATGAACATGGTATACCAATTTTAGATAAAGCGGGTCCAAGTGTTTCATGCTCATTCAACTTTTTCTTACCTGAATCTTCTTGGCTTCATAATGAACAGCAGCAATTTGAGCTAATGTTTGATTGGCAAGCTCGTGAACCTTTTGACCTGTAGGGGTCTGAAGAGCAGCTTGGGCTCGGTGTTGGGCGGTTTGAGCTGCATTTTGTGCCTTTTCACTGATCTTGTATTTTTGGTCAATGTTCATGACGTTGTCCCAGATACGATACTTTTCATCGAATTGTTTGACTAAAAACATAGTTAAGGTTAGGTAACATATACATCATCATTATTTTGTAAGAGAAATAAAAAAAAATACCATTTGTTTGTAAGGTGTTCAAGAAACCAGTCAAACGCGAAGAGAGGTTATACTTGTTGTCGTATTCAAGTCCTTTGGCAACGACGTGATCTTGAAGCATGTAACCATTTGCTAAAATTTCAGCAGCAATACGTGATTTAGGTTTTGTTTCTTGTGTTTCATCGTGTTCAGTTGCATCAACAGCCTTTTCGTTTTCAGAAGCAGGAATATCAAAGTAAGGAGAAGCGACGATATGACTGTCATCGATTAAGGCTAATAAGAAATATTATATGTTAATTTATCTTTATGACATATAGTTTGGTACGATTACCATTGCTCAAGAGAGTAGCGGTTTTAGCAGCAGATTCACGTTCAAAATGAATTAAGGCAATTTGATGCTTATCGTCATCTTGATCACTAAACAACATGTTAAATATATGCAAAACATGTGTGTGATTTAAACATACATCTTTAACTCAAACTCTTTGATTTTACCACAGAATAAAAAGAACTCCTTGACTGAATATCAAATATGAATAACCTTTCGTCACCAAGTGAATATCATATGCTTACCTGTTTGTTCAGTAGATTGAAGTGAGATGTTCTTCACAATAACATAGTTTGGAGAAGGTGTTTCGGGAATCTTTAAAGAAGGGGAGTGAATAACGCGTGATGATGTACCTCTTTACTACTTACAGCAATAGACCACTTGTTTGACATTTTTTATATTTTAACAAAAGAAAAAGAAAAAGAATTAAAATATAAAAAAAGTGAAGAGATTTTAATTCATTTTTTTTTTAAACATGTGAAATGCAGCTGTCTGTGCTTATAATCGTATCCTTTGTATCACGAGAGTAACATAACCTGGTATATGACACCTGTACCCCTAATAAACACTAGAACTCTTTTTGTCTATGCTTAAGACTTGTTATCTTTACTGCATTGTTCATATTACATCTGAATGACGTACACAATTTTTATATAAATCTTTTTTCTTTATTCTGCATAAAATGAGCTTTATCTTTTTTTTTTTTTTTTTCTTTATAAAAGAAACGAGAATGTGTCCTATTTCTCTACTTTTAAAAAGGATGTCACTCTTGACGTAATATAATCACTGTATTTCGTATGTAAGCCCACATCATTGATTTATTGTATTCTTACTTTTCAAAGTTATTCTATTTTATCTCTTTTTTGCTGAATATTTCTTTACTGCTGTGTATTTCCTACTTATGTTTTGATAACTAAAGAATCAAAGATTATGATTAATATTGCAAAAGGAAATGATCTTTGGTTCGCCTTCCGATGCTAAATTAAGGAATGAAGCAGACGAACACTATGTAAATCCTTCTTGGCAAGACGCTTTGATGAAATAGCAGTTGTTGTATAATGATTGTATGCTCAATAAATATTAACTACGACTACGATTTCTTAATCCGATTCACTGTATTTCTTTTACTTTGTTGTATACCCCTTCTTCATTCTTAATTCACACAACCAGCTATTGCTTGTTGATGGAAAGGTACCTAAAGTACTTTTACTACTATTATCACATTTCTCTCATCAGTTATACTTTAGTCATAATCAACAAAGCGCGTTGCCTTTCTCGGCTGATACAAAGGTTCCTTAACTACTCTGTCTAGTCATAAAAAGCTGAACCATTTTCTAGGTTATCGAAGCAAGAACTGCAATACTACTGCGAAATACCAGCTTATATACCACCCGTAATGAAATCTCCTTATGGCTTTTAGAGCATCTCTTTTGTCCTTTAACAACAAGTAATTACAATGTAAGCTTGTTCTTGTGGTTCTACTGCCTTTTGTTGACAACAAAATTAGGAGTATCAAGTCTTGTATCTTTCAGGAAACGCCAAACCTATCTGGGAAAGGAAACGGAAGGAACCGAAAGAAGGTTATTATACATCACCTCCTACCACAGTCGCAGTATCTCCAGCTACAGAAGGAACATTGACTCCACCAGTTATCTCTAGTCAATTGTTACCTTTGGCTAACAATGATACAAATAACAAAATGTATATCTTGACGCCTCGTACAAAGTTCCTAGCGATTACAAAGGAGCAACATATGGTCTTTATGGTTGATTTAAGCTCTAGTTTAGCTACTATAGAAACAAGTACTGGAAAAGTGATGATGAAGAATGCATATGAAGTGTAGGTTCATAGTGACCCTGTATCACACAACTAAACAAATAGAATAGGCTAGAAAATGTCATTCTGGGATTAGTACAGCCATTTTCTTTGGATATAACAGATGGTCCACCTATAATGGTATGATTATATGTAGATCAACTATATAATCTAACTTTATTATAGATTGAACATACCCTCCACATTACCGTTATCGCAGAGTGCTCTCAGTTTGGATCCAACATGAATGTGATACCCATATTGGCGGAATACCCTACTATGCGAGTATTAATCCAAAATGTGCAAGTGTCAATAAGCAACGTATCTTGTGTGCTGAAAGTATTACATGATGCAATTGATGGTTTTATAATGGATTTGGGCAAATTTAGAAAGAAGTTGACTATAAAAAGATCAAAGTTAGGATATGAACTTGACGTACGGGGAGATCACTCACAGGCAGTAGAAGACAATACAAGTTCAAGCTACAGCATATCCACACGAGATTCACAGTCTCAACAGCAGCAGTCATCAAAGCAAAATACAACTCAAACGAGTACCAAAGAATTTAACCAACAGAGGTCTGAAGCAAGCAGCAATATCAAAAATTCAAGCAGTCCTTCTCACCACAGCCGTCATCATCGCCATCATAGCCATCACCGGCCCCATCATCGACGGTACTCTTCAGGATTACTTGGTAATATACCTTCAGCCAACACGTCCGTTACTCCCAACACGACCAGCGCCACAGCTTCTGTTACCAGTGCTGCTAGTTCTAGTATAGTATCACATAAGCGATCAACGTCCAAGGATCATAATAAGAAAGATGTTTGGGGAGTTGGAAAGACAGGAAGTACTCTATCTTATATATTGCGTGCAGGTCTGTTCGCATTAGAATTAGTACCCAAGCGGGGTAAACGGTCGATCATATTGATCACGGACGGTGTCGTGAAATCAAATGTAGCTGATGAGACGGCTATTCGTCAGCTAACAAGCGAAGATGTTTCATGCAGTGTCATTCAAATAGGACAGGCAACAAGCTTTTTCCCTGGATTAAACTTTGGTTTTATTCCTGATAATGAAATACTACAATTTGTAACAAGTGCTACCAATGGTAGTTTTATGTTTGCTGATGACTGTCTGCCGATATTGAAAGATACAGCAAACGCACCTTCTAACTCGCCCAATTTTTATCATCACAAACTACTCTTAAATGAGATCTCCCTAGATAAGGTGAACACGACACGACTCATGGTTAGAAAGAACAAGAAGAGTGATAGTGTCGAATCGGAAGTAAATGATGAAGCACATAATGTCGCTAGGAACGAATTAGCTTATCAAAGAGTATTCCCCTGGGACCCCTTTGCGGCGCCTATTAACGAAGATATGGGTTTATTGAAATATAAAGAATATTTTCTACCCACAGAATGCTGGCATTTTATGCGGGCAAGACTTCGGCAAGGTTTTATACTGCACTCTGTCTCTTTATTTGATGAATACTCCAAGTCCACAGTCAAATCTGCAACAAATAATAACCTGCAGGCGGCAAATATAGCAGAAACGGCAGACAATTTCCAAAAAAAGGAGCGTGTGGTCATTGTGCTCATCTTGCGCTGGCAGCCTCAAATAACAGTTGAGTACAGAATAAAGTCACTATGGACTTCCTTTTTACGAAGATACTTGAAAAGCATCTCTGTAAATCAAGAAAAAATGGTTCATATTCCTGAAGAACCGAGCTCAGAAAAAATTGACAGCATCTTTAACTGCATGCGTGCACCAAAGGCAGAAATTCTTGTGAGAGCAACAACATCCTTCTCTCACATGCTGCATAATTGGGATTCCTTCCAAAGAAGAACTCAAATGTTGGCTGTACAAGGGGCAAAGACTACCATGGATCTGTCAAGTGCACCAGGTTTTATTAAAGTTGGCAAGATGAAACGACTTCTTGAAAGGCTTGCTGATTCGGATAGTATGTTAAAGCAGCTACTACAGTTTAATCAGGCAGAAAAGTCCCAACACAATAATCCGGAACAGTCAGTACAGCAGCTAAACCATTTGGCCAAGTTTAGTACACTTTGGGCAAAACTTGACCGATCAGATATTCGTGCCTTCAACATGTGTTGGTATGATGAAGTATCTGTCAATTTGATCATCAATCAACCGCCCTCTTTATCAGACTTTATGAACTTTTATATGGAGGACAATATAGAGTATGACGAAACTGAACTGACTCTTTCTCAAATGTATGCAAAATTGGAGAAATGGTCAAGCTTTATGAGTGATGATCGACAAACATATATAAAAGTACTTGACTCAAATGAACCACTTGCTTCACATCAGTCAATAGAGAACTATAATATCAGTCCTAAGCACGCTACTCCTCAATTTTGTGAATTACGAGTGTTACGAGAGACCGATAGACTTGTATGCTTAAAGTTTATGTTTTTCAATATGGATGCAAGCTCTCGTAAATTGACTGTTGACACCATCTTAAACATGTTAAACTGCAAGCAAGACGATAAAGCCTTTGCTATGGATTCAGGAGTAAGCGAGCCTGTATATGATGCTATAAACACGGATCAAGCCTTTGATGCGTCGTTTTCAAATATCATCACCATGCGTCCACTTTCTGACTTACTTTTACGTGATACTCTACATCTTGCATCTAGACAAAATGGCGATCAGGACAATAAATCAACTAAACCACTATGGTTTATTAACCCAGCATTTATATTAACTGGAGAGTTCATTGTTAGGAACTATTTGCAGCAGACAACCTGGCATTGGGATATACAAGATGTTCACAATGATATAGGGTCTCACAACAAAGCGTTGACACCATTAATAGACTTGGCATTTGAATACATCGTGCTTAATAGAACAGAAAATGTAAAAAAAAAAATACTTACAGCAATAGCTTGTTGGTGTTAACTCCTTTATTTAGAAATGGAATACGCTCTCTTTCAATAAGTCGTTTGGTCATTTTTATAAAGAAATCACTACACCAAATCAATCAGTTTATTCAGCTCAGTATTTTATTTGGAAAGATAACTATAAAAAGACTATTACCACTGAAGTATGGGTTGAACCATGGTCAAATGAGAACACATTTAAACCGCAGGAAGTTTTACAAAACGAAGTGTTTGAAAAGGATAAAAGCATTATTACACCGTTAATCACGTTTGATATTCTCTATGCTTTTGGTCAAAGCATATTCACAACTGTTGGTAATGCGTTAGTGGATCGCTTAGAACAGGAAGATGACTTTAGAAACGTTACTAAATGGATACAGAAATCGTCGTTGTTTAATATCTCATCTGTGCTTCGCTTGGGCTCTTTGCTTATTGCTACTTACTCCTGTCCGAATTATGAAAGACATTATCATCCTGTGGAGGCTGGAGACCCATCTTCAGTAACTAGTTTAACAACAAATTCTAGTAACACATACACACAGCAAACCTATCCGATACTTGAACACAACAATGCATTTGGAAACGGAAGACGTAACCCAACTGGCACCAGAACACGTACAGCTTCAAGATTCAGCCCGCTTGGATCTCCACTTGCCAATTCTCTGCACTCGTTAAATTCATCAACGCCTTTAGACTGGAACAGTGAGAAGAATACAGTATGCGCATGTCCAAGACCAGATTCGCTGTTCTTCAATGAAAGAGACAGCATCTCAAAGCTACGCCCTGTGTTACGAGATATTGCTTTACTTCATTATTATGTTGAACAATCTTTGTTTGCTATAGCTGACAGAACTCTTTCTTTAAACAAGGCAAATGGTGATGACTTTTATGTCAACCTAATCAAAGATTTAATAGAAACAAGTGAAATGGCTGCCACTCAAAGTACACTGTTTGTAGCGCAAAACTTTCGCGATCTTCGATGCTTTATCAAAACATTTGATCCTTCAGCCTTTGTTTTGATACTGATGCCTCGATTGGACGCAGTCGTAAAGGGCTTAAGTTATTTTGAATCCAAGTTAAATCAGGATAGACAGCAACATCCACTCGATAGAATCAGTTTGATGATCTTTGAATGCCATCGACAGATTTCAAGAAATAGCAGTAATCCGCTAAATACCAGTTACCAAGTAAAAATCCAGCCTATAAACCCTGCATTTTCAAAGGAATGGATAGAAAGTTTGGGTTCTACGTTAAGACCAAGTCTTCTTAGAGGACAACTTCTGACGACATTGCCAGCGGAACCTTTATCGGATAGAACTCTTCGATTGATGCAGAGCATCACACAAATCTATTCTAGAAGCTTTGTAAAGTCTGTATTCACCTGTCTTTTACATGGAAGGGCTGTCGATTCTGAAGACTTTGAGAAGGTGCTAGAGATTTGCGATGAGTCAAATTTAGACATAGACCTCACTGGCTATTTGAATGTACAGACGTTATTAAACAGACGTTCAAGGATTAATGAAGAAGAGCTTGTATCAATCAATCAGCGGTTTATATCAGTCCTGGGACACTATTTTGAGCCAGTTATTATCTCAAATTCAGAATGGACAAACATGTACTGCTACAGACCTCCATTTGCAAAGGTGGGACAGAAGCTTGGTCTATCATTGTCATCAGGGGAAAAGCCAAGTAACCTGGCAGACGTTGTGATGTGTGCTCAGAATCCACTTTTTGTTCGACTTGATTGCACCCTTCGCAAGCCATTACCCGATGGGACTGGATTTACAGAAATTACATTTCCCTTGAACACCCTTCCTTCCTTGTATGTGGGCAAATTAGATGACGGAACGCCCTATAACTTTGAACCAAAATATATTGGCACAGAATACTCACCTATAGCCTCGGCTGATGGTACAACTGCTACTCTCCATCTGGTTTGCATAACGCTTCCACAGTCAGAATATGATCCACCGAATACCATACTATCACATTTATCTGACTGTCCTGCTGATAATGCAACTCAACATCAGACGTAAGTATCATGTTATATTTTGTCTACAATGTATGCGTTGTTGAGCTCAATAGTCATGAAATTAGGTCATTCTTGGATGATGACAAGGCTCATCGAGCAAGGTTACCATCACTTGGCCAGGATAAACAAGATGCCCTTGTTGAAACTGAAGCTAGATTAACTTGGCTGTTTACTGAAGAGATCATGCATGGACTATTAAGGTCTGGTCCTATAACAGAAAACGTTATTCGTTATATTGAAGCACAGTTGAAAAAGAAGAACCCATTTGTTGATTTTCCTACGACTATGTTCATTCCTCTTGCATTTGTTAAAAATCAAAAGGAAAGTCGTCGTATCTTCTTTGAAGAAATCGAGAAACAAAACAATACGCCATATCGATTAATTCGTGTAGGAGATTGCTTTTATGCTAGTGATAATGAGTCTGAGCCTATGCATATATCGCTTCGGCATAACATGGATGAAGAAGGCTATATGTTTGATGGTTATGGCTTAAACATAACTACTAGTATAAGAAGAGAAAGACAAAGTGATGACGATGATCGAAGCAATGATGAATACTGTGAAGGTTTAGGGATAAGTATCCTAGAACCAGAAATATCAGAGGAGAATACAAGGCAAATAGTGAAGCAAGAACCTGTTCATCCACAGCTCTACTGGTTGCTGCTAATTCCTCAAGCACATAGTGTTCAAATATACTTTTATTCCAAGGTTCAACAGTCAGTAAACAGATCTGACATCATTCGCATTACAAAGTCAATGGTGAATGAAGTTATGGAGCGGACAAATAGGCTTATTCTTTTACAACATTTGCATGACTCTCGTATTTGCAGGTATGAATTTCTTTACACCGCCCAAAATGTATAAAACTAGATTGTAATTCATGAAATAGCAAATATCTCATTGCTCCAGTTGAAGGTGAAAAGCAACTGTATTCATCGGAAGAAGAGAGTTCAGAAGAAGATGAAGATCCTATAACCGGTGCAAATGATGATTTGGTGGATATATTATCAACTTCAGGAGAAGAAGCTAGCGTTTCACCACCAAGAAAGTTTGTGCCTGGCCAATTTAAATGCGATATCGTATTCACAAAGCGATTTCCATTACATTGGAGACTACAGCCCAACGCAGCTTTAAACAAACTCATGACAGACACATTATTACCCTTCCTTGTGAAAAACAAGCCTGGAATGTTTGTCATTTCACACAAAAACTCTGTCGTCTATTGTTTGCTTTCAGAGACCAATACGATGATAACTGATAGTGCCATAGAACCTTCCATTTATGCAGCAGAAGATGGTTTACTTAGTCAGTCTGAATCCATTTATGGCACATCTCTTATCAACAATCCTGATAACAGCATATTAAGCACCTCGCATACGAGAACTCGCCACCCATCCTACATTTATCCAAAGCCTTCTCCACAAGGAAGCATTACTAGCGATCGTCAACAGCCAAGTCCAAAAAATAGCCCAAGCTCGACAGACATAGGAACATCTGCTTCATCACCAGCTAATGGGAAGAAATTGAGCAAACAGTACGAAGGGCGAGAACTTGTTCTTGAAGTTTATGGTGTTGAGGCTGATTCCTATATCATTGAAGGCCTTGTGGAAATGATTGAGTCAAGAATCACATCAGAAATTACCTTGAAAGAAGTTCAGCAATTTCTTATACGCAATCCTACAACCAGACTATCCCGTGCAGATGTTGACTTCATCTTACCGGTTGAACGAGAGCCAACGTTGCAGGAACAACTTTGCATCCCCAATTTGGTGGGCAACATGTCTTTGTTTCTAAAGATCTTGCGAAAGAACATATTAACATACCCTTCTCTACACTCACTCCATTCAAACTATCTTGCGAGCACGGTGAAGAGACACCATATCCTGCGCTATGGCGGTTGCTCTGGATTAGGTGATTCATATCATGCCAAGAGTGAGGACACAAGCAAAACCGGGTTGGCAGAAGAGTGGCCTTACTTAAGCCTGACGTTTTATTATAATTACTTAAATCGAGCGCCTGGTACATATCTGCCATTTGAGCAAAGAGTAGGTGAAGGCATTGCAGGAATATGCCTAACAGTCACTGACGATAATGGCATCGTTTTTTCAAAAACCGTATTCGATAATGATACATCCACCTTAAATAAGCGACAGCGATTGACGTTAAAGGCGCTTAAGGATTGCTTCAGTTTTGACTTTGAGCAAGCAAATGGACATCATGGAGGTTATAGGCTTTGCATTGATATATGGACCTACAGTAAACTTGAAGTGCAGCATATTTATGAAGTCATCTACAGGTCATTCAAGCAAAGCATCTGCGATTACCTAATCGAAACATCCATTTCATATATACCTCCAAGTATCTCGACTATGAAATCTAATCTGGAAGATGAGTTTAAGATGATCGCTTCTCTACTCATATGTATCCTTGAACAGGCGTCTAAATGGGAAAGTCCAAGCGTTCGAAAGTTTTCACGCCAGATTAATTTGGCACCATGGTATTTTGATGGCCTAGTATCTCAACTAAAATGTGATTTACAAGACATCCATGCATCCCTGGACCCTATTATCGCTCGAGCACAATTGTCTATTAGTTTAGATGGTATTTTTGGTGATATAGATCATGCAATTTCAACACCAAATTATCGATTATACAATCCATTTGAAGTCTTTGAAAAATCTTTTGAAAACACCATGTTACCTGAAGAAGATGAAATTAACGAGCGATACCCAAAGGTCCGTAGCAGAATAAAGAAGAGCTTTGCTTATTTATCAAGAAAAGGATCATCGACCGAGATTACTCAAGAGGAACCATTAGGCAAGCAAAGACGAGCATGTAATCAAGATGAAAAGAAGCTACATGAAGTGCCAACGTTTGACCATAAAAACTACAAGTACTTGATTATAAGCGGTCTTCCAGAAGTCCTTAGTAAATACTCGCAACCTTCTAGTAGAAGGTTTAGTACAGAAACTACGGATTTGTCGCAAAAATCTCGAGGTCCGCTGAGTTCGTTTGAAGAAGAGCTAGCACTGTTTAATCGAAAGGATCTTTCACTAAGAAGAGAAGATACTGCTAGTATTCATAGTCGACAAGAGTCACTTGCATCAAGCACGTCAAAACCATTGCCTGGATTCATCTCGAAGCACAAAGGGAGTGAATACAGAGACACGCCAAATTTTCACAGCTTTACGTTAATGACAATAGACGTCTCTGAATTGACAATGTATGCCTATAATTGTTCTGACAATTTTTCAGACCATGTGTTCAATACAATGTATAAAAACACTGTACTGCAAGAGACTCGACACATGACCTTAAATAATATATTACACCAAAAGCTGGGATTGTTCTATCATACTGACAAAATGTCAAAGATCATGGCTCATAATAGCGGTTGTATAAGCAGTCTAACGCCACCATCGCTAGTACAAAGCAACAGCTCTGCAAGTAATCTCAGTACACCTCTGCAGCATACTGCACTGACACAAGTTCAGAATATCTCAAGCAACAGTAGTGCAAAGTCGCCTAGTCTGGCAAACACGATCGTTCGATTAACGCAAATTGACTCGTCATCCTCTATTCCGTCTATTGAAAGTACTGCAAGTTCTATAGAGCAGCGAAACAGCAATCCGTGTAGCCCTAAACCTAATAATCAGGTTATAGTCAACTTTGAAAGCTTGAAACAACTGATAAAGAATACATACGAATTTAACATCAGATACAAGATACAGCAGCAACAAGGGGCTCTTGATATAATGCCTTTTACAACCAACAGCATCTTTGATATAGTTGACAATGCCAGGCTTTGTAAAACAGCTTCTAAATCTACAAACGGCTCAACAGGCGATGTTATCTATTCGGCAGCAAGAATGGCTGATGCGAATACTGTTTTACGTGATACATATGCCCGACCTATTGAGCTCAACAAGGTCCCCTATTCTACGGATTATCTCGTACGCCATGGTGAGCCCTATTTGCACATGTATCTCTCACGATCGAAACCCTTAGAAGCTCATGAAAAAGCCTTTAAAGTGTATACAAAGTGGGCGGAGCGCTACTATGGTTCGGGACAAACAAGAACCGTTGATGAAATGATGACCGTACCAGAACTTCAAGAAATTTTGAAGGCTTCAAGACTATTGCATTTCTGTAGAACGCCCATTATTTTCTCTGAAATCACTGCAGGCCCCTCCCTCACATCTGAGCTCAATAACGCGTTGATAGATAACTTTGGTAAATCCGAGGAGATGACGGCATGGTACGAAAGGCTCGCACGTACATTCATGAAGGAGTACGCTTCCTACCTCGAAGGCATAGGAATGCACTTGATTGTTTATGGCCCATCGAATGATCAGCCAGACGAACTTGAGACATATTTGTCCCAGTTTACCATTGCCGATAACTATTCTGTTAACTCACCAGTTGTATATCTATTACAAGTTTTTGAAGGAGGATCAATCATGTGTGAAGCTCGATTAACTGGTGCCTTTGTTTCTGTAACCTTGTATACGTTACATCGTAGATATGGTCGATTGCAGTATTCGCCTCACTCACATCAAAGCCTGGAAGTTGGCAGAGAGAATTTTCAAAATTTTATGGGCGAATGTGACCAATTTAAGCAAAGGATACATGTCAACTCATTTGTTTTTGATTTTCATCTTCGATACATTCAACGCAGTCTGGACGATGTTGATCTTTTGCCACCGTCCTTGGATTTATTAGGCATGATAAAGAATATTGCATTGATTTACGATCATCCTGCTATCTATGCTAGAAACAGAATGATTCATGGCACATATGAAATGCCTGTGGAAGACGCACAAGACAGCCTTGTGTCCTGGATGTTTGCTTCTGGCTCAAAACTGGGCCTTAGGACATTAAGAAGAAATGGCCATCCAGTTGCTTGCTTTGTATCTTCAAGCGACTTATCCTTTGATATGCGTTTAGCTCACAAAGATACTGGAACTTCTCTCTTCCGCTATACTCTGCTAATATGTCCAATGGATGATGATGATGAAGGAAATAATAGTAGACAGCGCTGTGATAGTATAAGTACACATCAACAAGGAAGCTTTGATATGTCTAGTCCTAATCCTATCAAAAAGATTATTGGAAGAGAGCCGCATGTCAATATGCATAAAGTAACGCTGCAGTATTTTATTCTTATTACTTATCGTGGTATGGATTGCTGCGATAGTATAGAACAATCTCGAAAAGCATGGTCAGAGGCACTTAAAGTCAGACCAAGACGATATCATAATTTCCTGGATGAAATACTTGAACCTGAAAGTATCACTATGAGAGATGTCTTTAATGCAGCTAAAGCCAAGCTAAGCGATATGGCAAATAAGGTAAACACAGTATTGAATGAATGATTTTTTTTTTTACTAAATTAATCAAAGGCTATTTACTATTACCGGCGTGAAAATGATTGGAACAAACTATATGAGATTACTTCATCTCATCCAGTAAACGGCACATCACCTTATGAATTGATGGACTTGGCTTCTCAGTTCAGCCCTATTGATTTACGTAAAATAGATCCTTTGCTTTCCAAAATGTTGGATCTAAGAGGCATTGATTGGAATGATCTTTTGGATTATTTAAAGCTATTTTATGTTGGTATGTCTGGAGAAATCTATACGGCAGAGACTAGACAGTTATTATTATTTATCAACCATATACCGGCATTCTTCAGTATAGTATATAGACCTGAGACAGTGGTCACTATTAGCATCAACAGTAGAGAGGATAGATCAGGGCTATACATACTGGATGAAGAAGAAAAAGTTGCTATTAGTCAACTAGCAACTATTATATCATGTTATATTTGGAAACAAATAAAGTAAATACCTACTTTTCATTATTCAATAAGCAGCTTAAATCCGAGATGTCAAAGTGTCTAAAGAGGGTGAATGGATTTCTTTTGACATGCTTTTTAATTTAAGACCAGCCCTCTTCAATAACCACAGTTTAAGAATGGAGAAGCATTTTGTTGGGAAATTCTAGACATAATGACATAGGCTAATGATAAGTCTTTGTGACAATATGATTGTATATATATATATGTGTGTGTGTTAACATGAAGAATACTAACAAAAGAATTAGTTTTAAATATTCATAGCTTAAATAATAATAATAAAAAAAAACGCAAAGATCATATTCGTGAGATAATAAAATAGGAAAAGCATTATGCATTCATTAAAGGGAAAGAGTCAACAGATGTGTGTGTCATACGTATGCATTATATTTGTACACATCATCATCTTCTCTATGCCATGATATATTCAATATATATGTATTTTTAAGCATAACATGAGGAAAGTGGTATACAAATTATGAATTATATTTAAAAGTATGTTCGCTGAGGATAACTAGTAGGATAATAACTTCCATAGCCATAAGGATATGATGTTCCATACATGTTGGTGGAATAAGGTATACCATAATAAGCTGGTGTACCATAGTTGTAGCTAGTTGGTGCTCCGTAAGGATAATATTGATAATAGTTATTAGCCATAGATGAAGAAGAAGAAGCAGCTGGATAGTATGGACTGTAATACCTGTGATAATACTTTAACAGAATCAGTAATGCAATCCTATTTCATTGTTATCCTACATCATATCCGTTACTGTATCCATAGTTTTGTCGGTAATAATAGTCGTATGGATTATACTCTGAGCTTGGAAAGGCACCCATTTTATAGTTGATCACACTAATAGAAAAAGAAAATACGATTAAACAGATTTTTGTTTATAAATAATAAAACCAAAATGAGCACGTGATGTTTTACAACATCGTATTGCTCTGGTCAGGTCTAGGTGCTGCAGGTAGCTAAAAAACCCCCCTCTGGATACGAGGGTAAAAATGCTTTGGCGGTAAGGATAGCGAAACAAGCGTTAATAGCACTTTTGACAGGATCTATGTAGCCAGTTGATCAATGGCTTCCCGAGGTTGGCAGGTTGTAGCGGCACCTTCTTGTGATAGAGATAGCCCATCTCTTGTAAAATAGAGCAAAGTATAGGCCACTTGAACGACCAAAATAGTTTTACCTGTCTGGAACGCGGTTTGGAGTTGGGCAGTCGATTTAAAAGAAAAGACAAGGGGTCAGTGGTAGTCTCCAGTATCTGCAGCCGACGATGTATGTTGAGGCAGTGGATTGCATGTTGTTTTGTAAAGAGTTCTGATTGATGACGAGCACAAGGGACGGTTTTATAGCCGGATAACCAACCAAGGCGCCAACGTACGCAGCGGCTTCTGTCTATTCTTGACATCGGTAACCAGAGAATTGGATCCAAAGAAATTTTAGGGCGACGTAGCGAGAGAAGACCAGAGTTACGCGCAGCACGTCGTTGCTCCAGATTGTCTTGAAGGTATTGTAATCGTAGTTTCTTCAGTAGCCGTTTATCTAAGCAGCTAATATATTGTATACTTCGTTCCAAAAGCGGATTTTTTGATATAGTATATCACTGGGAATGACCTTTCGAGAGGCGTATATGTGGCAATAGACATGCCAGAAGAGTGTCATCCGGCAGTGACAAGGAACGTAAGAGAAATTGTGCTTGAAGAATATGTACACGCTCTGTCATAGTAGGCAACTTTGTTAGCTGTAGCATTACTTTTATAGAGGATCTGGATGAACTACCAAAATTTCTGCGTAAGCATATATTTTGTGCATCCTCTAATTTGTTCGACAAAAGGGAAATAACCTTACTGATAGCGAGACCGTACTCTAGTTGTGCTCAAACTATTTGCTTATAAAAGCGAGTGGCGAGTAATTGGTCGAAACCGTCGGGCTTGAGTCCGATCATAGCTAACTGATTCATAGTCTCCAGTGATTTGTTTATATTGTTTGTAATAAGCTCAAAGGTATGTAGGTAGACGCCAGGACGAATGGGAGCTCCAAGATAAGGAAAGGAAGATCGAGCCGGGAGCGGGTCTCAATAAAGATAGTAAGTGAGCAATTGGTTCGCCGGGTTCAGGACTACATATTTGCTTGGGTTCCATCGATGGCCGAGATTGTAACTATGCTTTTCGCATATTTGTAGCAAATTACTCATATGGTCTTTATCAGCAATGAGTACGACATCGTCTGCATACAAAAGGCAGTTGATAAATGGGGCCAATTGAATCGGAGAGACGTCTTGCAATAATTGTTGCGACCGAAGCAGCTTGGGAAGTTCGTTGATGTAAATGGAGTATAAAAAGGGCAAAAGGATAGATCCCTGAAGAATACCGGTAATAGGAGTAAAATGAAAGGAGCTGAAATTGTTAAGCAGAACTTCAATGTGTACTTCATCAAAGAGATTTTGAAGCAGACATATGAGTACTTTAGGCGCCGTTGTTTCTAAGGTCTTCCATATACTGTATTTTTATTAATTATTGACATTAATTTTATAAAATGTTGTCATAAAATAAAAAAATTATTTGCGTAA
>JAMYHX010000228.1:0-63627 GCA_025529335.1 Rhizopus sp. PT2906 | reverse complement strand
AAGAGTACACTCTGTCCTCAAGTGTGAATCTTGTGGTACGGTTTGGAATCGCGATGTGAACAGTGCATTAAATATAAATGGTATCTTTGTTTACAAATCAAAACACGACAATGAAAGTCCTCCCTTTCCTTTCAAAAGACCTTCAGAAGATTAACAGTGCTCCCTGGATTTAATGCGCTGTCCATAACGGCAATGCATTCCTTGATGCCTCGGTAAGCATAAAATGAATAAGATATTATTCTTTATTCATTAGTCTTCTAGTTAAATACAACAACAAACAAATAAAGAGATTCATGATAAATAATCCTCATTCACATGTTCTAAAGCTGTTTCCATTGACTCTAACCAACCGCTCAAGTCTCCCAAGGTTGACCATATAGCATCATAAAACTGTTGCTGGCTTTGTATACCGTCGAGCACAAGGGGTCGAATCGAAAGTGCGTCCTCTAGATTGTACAAGTGTCCCTCTAGCTTTTGTTTATACATCTCTGCTTCAGATGTAAACGATGTGTTTCTGTTTAAAGCTTCCTGAACCATCTATAAAGTATAGAAAAAGTCGCTAAACAAGATTAGGGGAATAAAAAAGACAAGGATTATGTTTTTACCTTTTTGGTATTTTCCGTATTATCAGCACTAATACTCCTTCTATGTGATTCTGTATTTTTATCTTTTCTGTCTGTTGGTTTAGGTGACTTTTGAGTGGGTGATTTATCTTCAACAGGTCGAAGTGTGGTTGCTGATCTGACACGACGCGCCAGTGGCACGACATTGCCTCGAAGCTGAGGAACAGGAGGTACATCGTATTGCTGTTGATGGTTAGGTCGTTGGTCCGAGTGAGAACGGGCTCGGATCATCGGCTTGCAATTATCACTTGATCCTGATCGTGTCATAGGCGTTAGTTTTGTGATAGGCGAACCGAGTAAACTACGGGGCGCCTTATTCGGTTCGAGTTTCTGAAGATCAATCTTGGGTATGGACGGTTGAGGTGGCTGGATTTGCTCTTCTTCAGCTTTTGGGTTCAAGATGGGTGAAGGTAGACGTATGTCAGGAGTGACTGAGTTGACATTAGGAGGAGCTAATAGATCGGGTGACTGATCTGGATTCATAAACATACGCACAAGTGGTAATGTCTCTGGGTTGCGGGTATATGTCTGACCCAATGTCTTTTCTGCAGCAGAAGGACTACTGGATAACATTGGTTTGTCGCTGGTGACGTCTTTGGTCATCTAGTTTATGGATACGTGAGATATGAACGAGTAAAAGTTGGAAAGCTGCGCTTACATCAAATTCCCATTCATTATCGACTATTTTCTCAAACTCTGCATCTTCTTCTTCACTTTAGAAAAAGGAAAGCTGTTTGAGCATATGCCCTGTTTTTATACTACTTAATGACTATACCTTTCACTAATGTCATTTGAAATAATACTGCATCTCTTGATTGCATCATTCGTCTTCTTCCATACTTCATATCTAGCAATTAAATCCCTCAATGCAGATCTAGGTACCTTATTCACACTCTTTATAAACTTGGACTTTAATAATTCATCTGCACTCAGTCTCTATATTTATACATTATTTAGTTCTTGTTCTCTCCCTTTTGTGTATGATATGTGTACTTCGTTAGGGTCCTCTGCTAGACATGAATCAACAAACTCTTTGATTGCAGGTGAAAATGTATCTGGTAGTCTAGGAGGTGTCGACTTTGGGATGATTGATATCGCACGCATTGGATCCACATTGGCCAAGGGTGGGTTACCCGTTGCCATCTCATATACTGTGATTCCTAAAGACCAAATATCGGCCTATATTGTTCCCTAGCTTGTAAGCAAAGATATAAAATGAATGTTATAATACCTTGTAGTTGTAAGAAGTGCCATCTCTGATCACTTCTGGTGCCATCCAATAACTAAACCAAACGAATGAATACAAGTTATTTCAATAAAGAATATACGCTTACGGTGTCCCCACAAATGTACTTTGCCTAAACGAATTGGATGCTGCTACACCAAAATCACATAGTTGTACGTTTCCTTCTGCCGTCAAGAGGACATTGGCAGCTATACAAACAAATTAACACCTCCTTGAATGCGTTGCTGTCAGACAAACTCTTTCTACCTTTGATATCTCGGTGTATGATTTGATTTTTATGCAAATAAGAAAGTGCCAATAGTAATTCTCGAATGATAACAGCAATATATTTCTCTTCAATGTTGCCTGCTTTCATCTATATCAAGTGTGTATATGTATATGTATTTGTGTATGTGTATGTGTGTCAGGGTAATGACTAAAACACTCTTTCTCTCTTACGATCGTTCTGACGCTACCACCAGCAGCGTAATCCATAATGATCCAAAGCTTTGTTCCAACTAGAAAGCTGCCATAATAAGGTGTCACATTTTGTGAACGAGCATGTGTTAGTTGTGATAATAAACTGATTTCTCGTTGAATGTCATCCACATCGTCTTCTTCTGTATCTAGATTAAGTACTTTGATGGCAATAATCTTATTGGTTTGTGTATTAATCCTAATAGAATATAAGTCATGGTACATATTGTATTTATTAACTTTTGTACCCTTTGTAGACTGAACCATAAGCACCCTTTCCGACCTTTTTTAATTTCTTGTATATTTGTGAAGCAGAAGAAGACATGATTTTATAATAAAAAAAGAAAAAGAAAAAGAATACAATCTTTACACTTTTGATCAAAAGTCACAAGGGTAAGGAGAAACTCATGTCTATTAATAATAAAGTATACGTTTATTGTGAGTAGTTTCGACAAGAATTATGAAAGGGGGAGAGAGAATAAATACACACACAGTAAAGAAAAAAAAAAAAGATTGAATTGCTATTTACATGAATGAATGAAATGCTTATTTCAAGGTAATGGTGGTGGTGAAGGTTCTGGTAATTGATCATCCTTTTTTATAATAGCTACAATTACACTAATATCATCTGCTTTCCCACCCTATATTGAAAAGATAAATAATCTATTGTATACTCTAGAATGTCCTTACTTGGTAATATAAACCTTCATGCATGGCTTTAACTTGAAATGGTGAAGTAGGATTATCTGGATCTTCACTCACAATCTTTGCTCTTTGAACAAGGGCCTCTGATATTAATTGAGGTATAGTCATTGGGTCCAAATCAGGCTGATCTATTAATTTTTTAACTTCTTCCAATATTTCATCGTCATACAAATTATCAAATAAACCGTCTGATCCCAAGACGATAATATCATTCTCTTCAATCTTGACTGTAAATTGCTATATTTATATTGCTTAGTTCCTATTAAACAACATTATCATCCCTTACCTGAGCATCCGATGGAGAATCAAAGGAAGCTGTTCCTAGTTGAAATGGGAAATTGAACGAATGCTGTTGTTCTTCAGACCTAAAAATATAATTGTTTTTCCTAATCACGGATATTCCGCAATCGCCAATATTGACTATTCTTAGTTCATCCTGACATAGTACAGCTATACATGCTGTAGTTGATCCCACAATACCCTTTATATATCTTTTAATACTTGCATATCAATATATATATATATAAATATAATACCTCATTTTGTGCATCTATTGTCGTTAGATGATATGCACTTTCCAATATCTGTATCGGATCAGGATTCACCGGCGATTGTTGTGGTCTCACATTCGTCTTGATACGATCCAACTCTAATTGTGCATAGTGCATCAATTTTCTAGAGTACAAGGCCGGGTTGGCTCCTATATTGAAAGGGTAAACAAACTATTCCCTTTGTGTTTTATATACATATATATATATACATTACCAGCATGTGTCCTCCAACCTCCCACACCATCTGCGACACCAAGAGCATCGTGTCGCTTAAAATAAGCATCATCGCCCACTTGACTACTTGTGTACACACCATCGTCTTGGCTTTCGACGGTTTTGCCTCTTTTCGGATAACCGGAGACACCTAATCTAAGGGAATATCGATAGAGTATAGAGGATAAAGAAGGGTGAAAAAAGTCAATCACATTCAGATTGTTGTTGCGTGTCTTTTCTTGAGAAACTGTTGCAATGCTTCGTCTTGCACATTGTATCCACGGACGCATAATGGGTAGTTTATGAAAAGCATGGTATAACATTAGATCTTTAATGATGTACGTCTATGTATATTTCAATCCTATGCTGTTGCTTGTTGCTTGTGGTTGATTTAAGCAAAACAAAGCATATATATATAAAAAAGAAATATAGAAAGGGAAAACAAGGAAAAAAAAATAGCTTTTTTTTTATTCCCCCCTTTTTTTTCAGTCATTTCTATATTTGGATCCTTTCTTTTTTAAAACCGAAGCAGAAACAGAAACTTCATTTTTATTCGCTCAGATCAAATTTGACTCACAAAGTCGATAAAAGTCGGCAACAAGATAAAGAGATCCACAGAGGACGACGATATCTTTAGGCTGACGTAAGGTACCTGCCTCTTTTAAAGCCTGTTCTAATGAACACCAACTGGAAGCGCCTTTGACATGACTTGCTATCTCTGAAGGGTCAATAGACTGTATCCAAGGCATACCTTCTGGCTGACTGAAGGGAACAGCCAGTAAGGCATCCTCTGGTTTCACAAGTTGATGAAGCATGTCTTTGATGTCCTTTCCTGCTGTAGCCCCAATAATCCAAATGACTCGTTTCTTTCGAAGTGATTCGACATGACGGTGCAAGGCAGTGGCTGCGGGTGGATTATGTGCACCGTCCACGAGAATGTCGTCAAGATGGAACATCTTTAATTTTGGCACCCGTGCGCTCGTGATCCAATCTAGTCTACCAGGCCATAGAGTCTTGGCCATGCCTGCTGCCAATTGATCTGCTGCCAGTTGAATGACGCCTAATTGATGGAGCCAGTCCAGTGCGGTGACGGCCGTGCCAGAGTTCATGCGCTGATAGTCTCCGTTCAGTTGAATGGGGTATGTGTACTCTTGTTTATCTACAGAGAGAGAGCACATCTGTGGTCCTATCCATTCCGCAGCCATCGCCAACTTGTATGGACATTGAATTTGTCGAGCATAGTTCTCGAGGGTATCCAGAGCAGCAGAATTATCTTGAGGCGCAATGACCACTGGACAACCCGGCTTCATGATGCCTGCCTTTGCATATGCTATCTCTTCAATCGTATTTCCCAATATATTTGCATGATCCATGCCAATGGCAGTAATTATACACATCATAGGTCGACCAATCGCGTTTGTCGCATCATAACGTCCACCGAGTCCTACTTCTAACACGACAAACTCGACATGGTGTTGATCAAACAGATAAAAGGCGGTAGCCACAAGCCTTTCAAATGATGTTGCACCTATCTTTTCGCTCTTGTCTAGTCTGTCGATTGTTTCAACAGCGTGATTGTAATCTATTTGGCTTATAGCCTGTCCATTCACATTGATACTGTCTCGTGGTTCGATGAGATGAGGTGAATTGAATCTACCAACAGAGTATCCACATGTGCGCAATACAGATGCAATATAAGCACAGACAGAACCTTTACCATTTGTTCCAGCCACATGAACAATCTTGATTCGTTCATCTGGTCTGTCAAGTGCATCCAACAATCGTCTCGTCCTCTCCAGTCCAAAATCCATTAGTGACTGTGTTAATAAAAAAAAAGGAAAGAAAAAAAAGAGAGCGCGCCTCGCGTCTTTACACACCTTCACGTCCCCCCCTTTTTTTTGACAACAATAATGACTTCAATAAAAGAAACTAATGGTAAAACATAAAGAAAAAAAGACAAGAGTAAAAGAAGTTGATCATTTTTTTCTTTAGAACTTGATGGAGTTGATCACTTATTTTCAGACGATGAATTGATGGGAGAAATGGACGATGAATTTGCCAAGGTCAATATTCAAACCAGTGGACTATATAATAGCTTTATAGAGTTAGGATATACAATGATGAATACTTGACAACCTATTAATCAACCATATTAGACATGAATCAGAAAATACAGTGTTTTTATATCGTATGTTCTACAGCTCTTTATTTCCTTACAAACCTTATTTCTACTGGCTTAACCAAGACACAAGTAAGAATATATATATACAAGTGTTAAATATGGATCTAATGGACGCATGATATAGCACCGACTAGAAACTTTACACATCGAGAATTCAGTTTTACGCTGCCTTCTGATATTTATATTCGTTACAAGTCATTTAATGGAATTGATGATTTAAAGAAAGAGATTGAAAGAATTCAACCAACCAAGATTGATATTGGTGCTATTTATTCTATCAAAGTATGTACATTTCTGTGTGTATGGGGATGATTATCTAATTTATGCTTGTAGCCTAATTTAAAGAAAACAGTCCCCGAAAAAGCATTCAAACCAGTTGAAAAAGAATTTGTGCTTGATATTGATATGACAGATTATGATGACATTAGAACATGTTGCAGGTATGAGGTTAAATGATTAAAGAGAGAAAGAGATATTTACACTCTCTATAGTGGAGGGGATATATGCCATCTATGTTGGGAGTTCATGACTGTTGCTATCAAGATAGTTCATGCTGCCTTACAGGAAGACTTTGGATACAAACACATCCTGTGGGTTTATTCAGGTCGACGTGGTGTTCATTGTTGGGTATCGGATGAAAGAGCAAGAAAACTGTCGAATGAAGGTCGAAAGGCTGTGATCAATTTCCTGAATGTCGTAAAGGTAATGTATCACGATCGAGTGTTTTTCCATATTCACATATGATCTAGGATTCTGCACAAAAGGCACGAAGAGTCAGACTGAATACTTTACATCCATCACTCAAGTAAGAACAAAGGAAAGTGATGAAATAGATGATTTACATCCCCTCTTCTTTAGACGATCATTTGATATTATCAGCCAACACTTTGATCATCTCATATTAGAAAACATGGGTATACTGAACACAGAGGAAAGATGTCGCAAAGTGCTAGATATCATTCCTGATGGACAAGCAAAAGAAAAGACGGAGAAGATGTGGTTGGATCATCCTGAAAAATCAACAGCACAGGAGAAATGGGATTACATGAATGAGATGGTTGAAAAGATAGAAAGTAAGAAGCGATTTAAAGATAATGTAGGTCGGGATATAATGTTTCAATATACCTACCCTCGTCTTGATGTCGGCGTATCTACCAACCTCAATCACTTGCTCAAGAGTCCCTTCTGTGTGCATCCCAAGACATGTAAGTATTTCGTATACATGTAGAGTCATTTACTTATACTATGTAGTGAAAGTATGTGTGCCTATTCCTATAGAAGATTGCGAGCGCTTTGATCCTCTAAGTGTGCCTACATTATCTTCACTCAGTGATGAAATTTATGCATACAACAATAACCCAACTACAGATAAAAATGTAGCGGATTATAAAAAGACGTCTCTGGCACCTTACATTGAGTACTTTGACAATTATGCTAAATCAATCATGTTGCAAACAAAAAGAGAAAAGCGAGATGCAGATAGTATGGAATTCTAATGATAATAATAATAAACATAGTCTTTCTACAGTGTCTGTGTGTGTCTGTGTGTGTGTGACAGCTACGGATCAAAGTTCAAGCCCCCCCCCCTCCTTCTTTTTTTTTTATCTTACCTCTTTATGTTCAGGTGTATTCATCAACTACCCAAACATTCATATCGACATGTTTTTCGTCCGATTCGACTTTACACAACAGATCATGGTGAGCCTATTCTAACTGAACTTGTACATGGTCGAAAACGCATCTACACTAGTCTACCAACCATTGCAAAGACAAAATCAGCTACAGCTTCCAAGAGTCGAATAGCATCACCTGTGACATCTTCACCGTTGTCTTGGGAGTGGATCCATCCGTCTGAAGAAAAAGAAGGCAATTACTATGCAACTAGTAAACAAAAGAATAACGGATTAGGTGTGGTCAGCGCTGTCAAACAAAACTTGACAGAGATGTTCTTACCTGTAGGGTAAGAAGAAGAAGAAGAGATCGACTATTTCCTTTTTACTCAAGTCTCTTTTTTTTTGCTCTAGATACCCTGACAGTGTTCACAGTTGTTATAAAAAATTCCATGCCTGGCTATTTTTAGAGACATATGTTGGATCAGCTGTAAGAAAGGAAAAGAGTGAATTGTAAAGCGAGAACGAGACTAATGGAAAGAGGGATAGATTGGCGTGCTTTGTTCTCAAGCGATGTTGGCATCATTAGGATTAGGTACTGAAGCAGCTACAGGTGGAGCAGTGGCCATTCAGTGGTAAGTCGGTTGAATGAGAGATAAATGAAAGAGATAAAATAAATCGAATTAGGGTGCTTAAAGATGGTTTCGGAGAGATTGGTAAACTGTTCTTTATCAAAAAGTACGCAAGTTCATTTGATTCACATCCAAAGACATGGAAATTTGTAAGTCTCTAGTGTTCCATCAGGATTGTATATTGATCACTTTTGATAGGTCTGTGAGATCTTTTCTACAGTTGGATCCTTTCTTCAGCTATGTACATCTGTGGTCGGCCCAAAGCTATTCTTACCACTTGCGGCTGTAGGAAACATGTTTGAATTGATTCATGAAAGTATCTGGATTGCAAGCCATATGACATTTACAAAGCATTTCTCTGTAAGTAGAATATTACTTCTTGGATCATAAGCTGACAATTTTACCATAGCCTAATGGTAATATTGGTGATATTGTTGCCAAAGATGACGCACAAATGTCTACTGCTCATCTTTTGGGTATGCTCTCTGGTGTGGGATTAATCTCAATTTCACACTCGCCTGCCTTTTTGTTTGGTGCATTTGCTTTACTATCACCTATCAATATCTGGTCAACCATCAAGATGCTCCACGCAGCAGAGTTTGAAATCCTCAATCAAGCTAAACTAACACTATTAGCCAAAGAATACATTGATACAGGTAAAGTCGCCACCTATGAAAAACTAAGGAGCCGAGAAATTGGATTTGGTGAATGGATCAAACCTTCATTACGCAACAAGCAAGGTTCAGTGTCTGTAAAGATCAAGATGGGATCCAGTGCTGCTCAAGCTTATAGTTCATCACATGAAGTACAAGACGTGGTTCAAGTGCTGATGGTAATCCTTCCTTCTTCTTTTTCTTTAAATAGATTTAACTTTTTTGCTGTAGCACGAAAATTATCTCTTAAATTATCATAAAAACACCATGTGGATTTTATTTCATCAAGATGCTGGATCACCAGATTTTGTCAAGTCAATACTCCACTCATTAAAGTTTCATGACATCATTTCAACAGAAAATATAGACAAAGATATGCATTGGGATAACTACATAGATGCCTTAAAATCATCTCATGCTTGGACACAAGAACATTATGATAGATTTAACTTAGAGTTGGATGAAAAGAATTGGCAAAGGGACACTGTCTACTGGAATGACAGGCAAGTGTTGAATACATTATAATATATGGTGTGCTTATATTTACTTTAGTGGCATGAGACTCGCATGGAAGGGTCGTAATCATTGTAAACAGGAATAAATAGACTTTTTTTTTATCATTTTTATGATATCATATTCCTTATTGGGCACATTTGTAAGACACCTCCTTTTTTCAAATTGGAAAGTGTATCCATGCTATGCCAACGATGGCTCGGAACAAAAATTTTTGAGAATTGCAACAAAGCTTGAGAAAAGGGTGTACATTCATCATCTATTATTACTGCTGCTGTTCAATGAAATACATATGTATTTACAGTGGATCATTATATCAATGAATGAGCTAAAGTCAATAATAAACTCTAGAGTTAATATATTTAACATCTTGATAAAATCGGAGAGTGATCTTTTTTTTTTTTGACAACATGAAACTAATCGGATATTTAATAGCTTTAAACTTTGAATATTTTCCTAAATTGGAATATGTCCGATAGAGTTTTGTAGCTTGTTCTTATTTTAGATACATTTGTCCAGGAAGGGTAAAACACACACACACAAAAAATAGGGAAAGGGACGGAAAAGAGAGATAGAAGAATGAGGTCATCTATCTCCTTTTCTCCTTACAAAAAGGAATAAAAGTTCTAGTTCCTTTTTACAAATGATGTCGACCCGATATGAATAGATGATCTTCATAACTCCTTTCTTCTTCTTCTCTCCTTTTTTTTTTTTTTTGGCAACGTTATTTTGTCGAAAACAGCCAATAATTATCTTACACTTTTGCCAATGTGATGTCGTAAGGGAAAAAAAATATAGTGTCGTGATTTTCAATATGTCGTCATTTACATTTCTTCGGTCGGACTTGTCGCGAACCCCATTTAACGAACACACACATAATTATGCTTAAAAGAGAGCTTTTTATTCAAGCAAACATTTAAACATGATTCGGAATGAGATCATAAAAATGGCTTTGAATAATCTGGTTGCAAGCTTCAATGATACATGTTTGCAACGTTTCCTTCTCAAAAAAAAAAATTCACATATTTTAAGTTTGTACAGCATTCAATGGCTGTACAGGACGGATATTTAAATTTACGGAGGAACGCTGCCGTATTGCCCTCTAAATATTTGATGAGATCACTATAAATCTATACACTAAGGGTAAACAATGCAAATAGGCTGACAACAATATATACTATAACATATAATGCGACATGATCAACCTATATTGACCATAATTAAATCAGGTTGTCATATAGAACGACGATATTGTAATAGTGAACTTTCTTTCTTCATATTTATAATAAATAGGCTATACGTGGAGACCTTTCGACACACATTTACCTTATTACTTCTTTATTTGTTCGACGTATATTACAGTATAATCAGGGCCATGGTACATTCGCAAACTCGGTTGACAAATTCGCATCTCGTTCCTTACAATCTTTGACGATGTCAATGATAGCTTCGTTGCCTATTTCTGCCTTTTCAGCTGATTTGCATGCATGCAGAACAGCTGCAGTGCTGAAGAGCATCCAAACTAATGAAAAAGGAGAGTAGAAGCTATAGAGAATCTGGGATACACTGTCATTTTTTGTTCGCTAGCTTGAGCATCAATTGGAACAGCATGAAAGTCCCTCTTCTTCTTTGATCCTTGACGCTAAATTTGATTTCAATTCATCCGCTGAAACTACCGATAAGCATCTAGCGCGTATTAAAGACAATGTTATGGAGCGTCTTTAGCATCTATATTGTGGTTGAAGGCTGCGGTAATTGTGTCCTTGTTGATCTTTTTTTTTTTTTCCATGTTACATCTTTATCGATTTCACCGCCATAAGCTGCATACTTTCTTTATATAAATAAAATCTATTATCGTAATAACATGCCCTTTTTTCTTCCATATTACATGTATAATAGTGATACTCTTTTCTAAAAGCACATGACACTGTTTTTTTTTTGTGAAAAGCACGATACTTTAACTTTTTTCCCTTGTGGCATCACATTGGTAAAGGGTGCATACCGAATGACTTTCTGCTGTAGCTCCTTCCTTTTCTGTAAAGGAAATGCATTGACTACAAAGACATCATGTACAACGTTGAACCACGTTCTTTTACTGATGCCATCATAGATTACCATTTAAGGAAGTAGCATGTGCAACAAAGAGATGTATTGGTTATCTGTACCCCGCATCCATTCTGTCATCGTTGTCGAGAAAAGATAGAATGTCATCCATTCAAAAGTGAGATCATACTTGTCTCTATAGTAACCGAGAATTTTTTTTTAAAGAAAAATGATACCATAGTAACTGATCTAGTTTGAAAAAAAAAATACGGTTATTTATCTATTAATGCTATGTTAGCTAAAGTGAGAAATTTTTTTAAAAAAAAAAATATTGTTCAGGTTGCATATGCCACGATTGTACCTATTGGTCTTTTACCCTAAGTTTATGAGCGCCTTTTCATGGCACATTAAAAGGGATAATAACAAAAATCTCGTGCAAGCAACAGCTGCCTTCTTAAATACAGCTGATGCTTTTCTCTACTGAACGAAAGCTCGGCTTTAATTAATTAGGGCTTTGAATAGCCATCAAGGATAGCCTTCTTTTAGTGATTTATTTAATTAGAACAACAATATCATTCATCAAACAGACAAATAACATTCAAAGACATGTCAAATTAAAGAATGAGCATTTATTGTTGTTTTCGTATACCCTGCAAGGTTCTTTTAACCAACAAAGCCGAGATTTCTTCTCGTTAAACATATATGTATATCTTTTCACTCCAATAAGTCAGCATCTTCTTGTTCGCTCGTATCACTGGCCTTTTTTTTGTAGGGTATATAAACACCTATGGAAATTCATTATTGTTATCGATATATATATATATATATATATATATATATGGAATTTCTGGTAATATTCGTAATTGTCTTCATCTTGATCTTGCTAGAGTAGTGTGCTTGTATTTGTCATGAAATACTTTAGCTTGAAAAGATTCTTCAAGATGTTTTTTCAATTAAAACAAACCGTTTTGACATTTTCTGGTATAATCAAAATGTATATTTGACATGCGATAAATACCAGATTACTTTTTTGCTATCCTATAACAGGTATTCAACATTCCCAACTCAATCTATTGTCAAGATGTCTTAAAATTAGCCGTGATATTTCTTGAATGATATAGAAGATATATGTTGATGAGTCTCTTTATTAAGAACAAGAAAGAATGAACAACATTCTTTTATATGACAACTCAGTTTAACTATGGTCAATGAGAGTTGAGGCATGTCGTATGATAATATGGTTTATAGTCAATCTTGGAATACAGATTTAGAGTAATCAAGTATTTATAAATACAAGCACTCTCCGCAGAAAAAGCCCGCAAACTTAATGTGTCAATATGCATAAAATATCCAATTAAATAACATCAATGTATAATGACTTCATAAAAAGGTCGAGATCTTTTTTTAATTCAAAAGAGAAAAAAAAAAGACTTTTTATTTATGAGAATATTTATATATGCGTTCATGAATATAAAATATTTTATATACAAAAAAAGAAAGAAAGAAAGAAATAGAGAAAAAGAAATGCCTAATGAAGAAATGATTATTGCAGCAGTAGCAACAGTGTAAGAAAGGATATATGTATATATATATATATATATATATGTGTGTGTGTGTGTGTGTGTGTGTGTATGGATTGAGAGTCAATTTCAATTATTTACAAATAAGGCAGTCAAAACTTTTACTGTTGCGTGAGATTGGCTTGCTGACCCCTGGATGAAGATAACTTTGTATCACTTGCGGATGTCTCTTTCACTTGGAGATTGTTTTTCAGCAATTGAGCTTTGGTATATTTTGATAATTGACGAGCATATTCATTTCTTGCCAATTTCATGATTTCGTCTCTTGTCATCATTCTATTGTTGTTGTTGTTGTTGGGTAATACAGTAGGTGACATGTATATTGTTGACAAGAAAGAGGGTAAAAAAAAAAAAGAGAGATGCTGAGAGAGAGATAGAGGAAAAATCAAAAAAAGAACCCAAGGTTTATATATACTTTTGTGGCTGTTTATTAAAAAAGGCATTAGGAATAAACCTTTTTTGGTAGGTATTTATGATATCATTCTTACCAGAAATGGAAGAATCCGATCATTTTTATTTGACGATTTAAACCAGTTCAACAAATGATGTAAATCGTTAAATTAACCGTCAAGCATTTCCCTTTTTTGGCTGTCTTTACTGTTGTACCATTTTGCTATTTGTAATCAATTACCAAGTGTTTAGTCAAGATCACTATCCACATTTAAGTAAATTTGCATTTCTCCATAAAAATAAATGCAATGCTTATCTTTTTACTTACAGCATATGCCTTGTCTTCTGCGTAAAGTTGTGATCTGACTTGATTTGTTCTTATCTCATTTGTTACTCCGAAGCACTATTTGTCGCTAGCTTCTCATTTAAAATGTAAAGAAACAAGAACATATAAAAACAAAAGGCAAAGGCTTTATATAAGCATACGTTTGATAGGATGTGATATTTGTAGATATACAAACAAAAAAATCGAGTCATACACGGTTGGCATTTTTCTAGTTTTGAAAAAACTTAATAGTCGAATGGGTATTGGCTGGCGGAATAAGAAAAAAGAAAAGTTGAGGCAAAAAAGGGGGAAACTCGGAGATGTGCCGTTGAGGAAAGAAACAAGAGAAGAGTGCTCTTTTGCTACTAACTAGTTATCTCTGAATAAGGTGGAGAAAACTAAACCCGCCTCGACCAAGAATCTAGTAAATCACTCCTGTTTGGGAGTAGATTCGATAAATTCGTTTTCCCAGAAAATAAAGGCAAAAGGAAATAGAAATCAACATGATTGCATGAAAAATAATAGAAAGACAAATTACAGAGAAACTATGTAAAGCAGGATAACGACTCCTTTTAGCGCTTTGATACTTTAATGAGAAGTGGCATTTTTTTAATTGGACAGATGTAGAAATTAGCTAGATGTTTATCTTTCCATATGAGTAATCCAGCTTTGACCAGAAGCATAAGCCGCGAGTTTGTCGTACACGAAGAAACAATATGGCGGAGTTTTTTCTTTGAGTGTTCTTTCTGTTTCTTTTTTGTTCTGTAAAACAAAAAAATTATGTTTTGGTTAGAAAACTAAAACTTAATAATCACTTGAGATAATTCTCAATCTAGGGGCTTATCTATCAACATTGGTCATAACAGTGAATTACTATAAATCTAGTATGCTTCAATGAAATACAGTATTATCATTGCATTTATTTTCACATAAACTACTTTATTTATAAAGAAGGCTTTTTGTATAATATAATCTTTAAAGAGTAACATCCTCATAAAAGGATCCTGCTAGTTTTCGAACAAACAAAGTCACATATATCATAACGACAGGCATCTTTTCAGCACAACAAGTTGCCCTTGTCTATCATCCTGGTATTTCACTACCGTATTTCTTGGCAGTTGAATTAAAGCGTTCCTCTTATGGGCTTCTTTCTTTCTTTTTTTTTTTTTTACTTTTTTACTTTATGCTTTTTATTACAGTGGTTTATCCAATGTGATATCATGTAATCGAATACACCATCTTTCTTCTTGGTACTGGCAATATTTGATAAACACAAACACTTTGTATATATTAAAGAAAACTGCCAAATG
This sequence comes from Rhizopus sp. PT2906, assembly GCA_025529335.1. Lineage (NCBI taxonomy): Eukaryota > Fungi > Mucoromycota > Mucoromycetes > Mucorales > Rhizopodaceae > Rhizopus > Rhizopus sp. PT2906. The sequence goes on along the minus strand of JAMYHX010000228.1, from coordinate 48,595 downwards.
ACGTTAGGTTTCGGGTGGGGATCCACAGTGTTCCTTTTTCAAGTTTTGGAAGCCCAAAATCATGTCAAATCAACAAGAAACCTTGTTATGAATTTAGTTGCATGAAAGTAGATCAACAATACTGTATTCCAAGGAATCTATCAGATAAATGGTCCCAAAAGACTGATACTTGATGATATGTATTGAAGAGGCATATTTCAACAAAGATGAATGTCTCTTTCTCCCTTTCTCCATTAAATGGGTACAAATATTCTGCCAAGATCATATACTCTAATATTCTGTCAAGTAACAAAAATTGAAAAGGCGACATGTGCACCCTTCTCCGTCTTCTTTGTCTCTGTGTTCTCTCTCTCTCTGTCTCTCTGTATGCCTTTGTGTATCCTGTGACCTTTTTTGTATTTTTCGCTTTTTTCTTTTGTATTAATTGTACTTTATGACGACACCACAAATTCCGTTTATTACGGCACCCTTCAAAAAGACAGATGATGTCGACTGGATTCATCCTTTAAAGAAATATATTGCTCGCTTTTATCAAGACGACCCAGAAAAATATAAAGAAGAAACTCAGTCTTTTAATCGGTTACGCCAAGATATTCGTGGTGCAGGAAAAGACATTACTGGAAGAGACTTACTTTATCGTTATTTTGGACAGTTGGAATTACTCGACTTGCGTTTCCCTGTTGATGAGAAGCATGTCAAGGTGTTATTCAACTGGTAAAAAAAAAAAAAATATACTAGAAAAGCAAAGGTTGATAAGAGTTTTTATAGGTATGACGCTTTTAACAACAGAGCCGTTGCCCAATACTCTCTTGCATTTGAAAAAGCCAGTATCATATTTAACGAGGCATCTACGCTATCAGCTATTGCAAGTGCACAAAACCGAGCCGAGACAGAAGGACGAAAACGAGCGTTCCACTACTTTCAGGCTTCTGCAGGAATGTTTCAGTATATCAACGACAATTTTCTACATGCTCCTTCCGAAGACTTGAGTCGAGAGACAGTCCAGATGTTGTGCGAGCTTATGTTGGCACAGGCTCACGAGTGCTTTTTGGAGAGCAGTATTCGAGAAAAAAAGAAAGAAGGACTGATTGCCAAACTAGCTAGTCATGCAGCTTGGGCCTATGGACACCTTGTAGATGCTGTAAATGACGCCATACAGCGCGGTGTGGGTGTCGACAAGTCGTGGGCGACTATATGTCAAATCAAGCAAAAGTATTACGCTGCAACAGCTCAACAGCATAAGGCTGCTGCGTGTGAGACCGAAGCCAAGTATGGTGAATGTGTAGCAAGGTACTCGGCTGCGGAGTCTGCTGCCAAAGAAGCAGTCAAGTTATCCAATAGCTTACCTTCACTCTTATTGATCTCAAATCATGCGAATGGAACGGTTCCTAGTGAATGCGCAAACGCCCTTCAAGAGCTTTGCAAGACTTTGAGTGCTACATGCACAGAAAAGGTAACATCAGCCACTCGGGACAACGATATGATTTATCATGATGCAGTACCTCAAGAATCTATCTTGACACCGATCGACCGTTTAAAAGCTGTCAAGACGATTCCTATCTCTGAACTCTATGGACCTGACGAAATCAAAAAGGTCATTGGCGTTGATTTGTTTTCGAAACTTATTCCTATCAGTATTCATGAAAGCGCTTCTTTGTATTCTGAAGAAAAGGCCAACCTACTTCGTTCGGAGAATGAGCGATGCGACCTTGCCAAGGCCGAGCTCAACACATCCTTGGATTATATGAAGCTTCCGGGATCCTTGGCAAAATTTAAACAACAGACATTGGATGCATATGCATCACCACCTACCGAAGTGAAACAATGGGCAGATCAGGTGGTCTTGGAGGAGCGCACCAAGTCCATTGGTGAATTACTAAACACATTAAATTCAGCGAAATTGGAAGCAAGGCAAGCCTTGGATGAGGTCAACCTGAGTCTTGACACAGAAATGAGGGATTGTGAACAAGAACGAGTCAAACATGGTGATCTCTGGACTCAGACGCCTTCTGCATCACTCACAACTGAGTTTCGTCATGATATCTTAAATCATCGTAGAATGTTGGAAAATGCGAACCAGTCGGATCAACAGCTATTTGCAAAGTATAACTCTGTTCAGCATCATCTTGATATTCTGAAGCAACCACAGGCCCTGGAAAAAGCTTTTACAGATATTATTATCAATTTATCAAACAAAAGCAACGTCACCTCAGATATGAGCTTGTTGGATGTAGATACTGGAGCCGAGGACAACAAAAACAAGTTGAACGAGAAGGTTCAGCGAGTGGAATCCATTCTGGAAAAGTTGCGTAAAATTGAAAGTGATAGAAATGAAACCTTTCAGGATCTCAAAGAAAAGGTGAGTCACTTTTACACAAGAATACAAAAATCTCATATACTCCTTTAGACATTGCAAGATGATATTTCACAGCTATTGATTTTAAACAAGAAGGCAAACGTAGAGCAGCAGATCTTTGCATCTGAGCTTGAGAAATTCAGACCACATCAACAGCGCATCTCTGCTACTATTCAGCATCAGCAGCAAGCTATTCAAGAATTGACTGCAGCATTTAAGGATTTGATGGAAGGAACTGAGGCACAGAAACTGCACACACAACATGAAAAGGCAGAAAAAGCTCAAAAGAGTTTGACGATGGATTTGAAAGAAGCAAAGGCTATTTATGATGAGGTGAGAGAAGGATTGGGTAAAGGGATACAGTTTTATCGTGGATTGCAAGACACTGTTAATTCGCTCCAACGTAACGTTCAAAGATTTGTTAATGAACGTACAGCAGAAAGACGTCGCTTGATAGAAGAAATCGAGAGTACAAAGAGCACACGCGAGCAGACTCTATTGAAAGAAACACTAAACAAATACACTGCCCCTCCCGTGGCTCCCCAGCAGCCACCTCAACCTGCAATTCTTCAGCATCCATCTCAGCCAGTAATGCCTCAACATTCGGCTCCACCAGTGGTTCCTCAGCACTCACCCCCATCTGCAGTGCCTACAGCAACACAGCTTATAAACCAAACAAGACAATTATCCTTGAATGAACCAAGCGCTCCTTATCAGTACACACCAACGCCACCACCTAAACCTCAAGGCATCCTTCAGCAGCAGGCACCACCTTACAGTGGATATGGTTATCCTCAACAACAACAACAGCAACAACCACCGCAACAGCAGCAGCCATCACCTGCGGTATATACACCTCCTGCTTATACGCCTGTAGTTTCTAATCAGCGTCCTGCCTACAGTGGTCAGACTATGTATCCAACGAACTACGCGTCTCCTCAAGTACAGAGCTATACCCCTACTCAGGTACCTCAACCAAACTATATCCCTCCTCCTACTCCCCAACAACAACAACAACAGCAGCCACAGCAACAACATCATGGTTATATCCTTCCCCAACAACAACAGCAAGGTTACTACTCACCTCAGCAACAAGGTTTTATGCCAATGCAACAACAAGCCTATCCTCAACAGCCAATGCAAAACTTTGCCCCTCCACAAAACTTTACTCAACCTAATTTTCAAGGACAATATCATCCACAGCAACAAGGGTATCCACCTTATCAACAACAACAACAACAACAACAACAGCAACAGCAGCCCTACGCTTCTCAAAATAGACCACCTTCTAATAGTCTATTAGACTAAGATCCAAAATAAAATAATTACATTTTCTGACAAGGTTTATTTATTTACAAATAGTTGGTCAGCCAGTAAAACATAAGGGTCTCGAAATGCTCATTGACACTAGCATGCCGAAGACCATGTTTTTCATTTGGATATACTTGAAGATAGTGATGCTTGTTATGTTTAACTAATTCTGTTACGAGTGCCTCAGTATTCTTGAAATGCACATTTTCATCAATCAAACCATGAGCAATCAACAGCCTATTGCCACTACATATGATGGTTATTAACAGAGTCGCATACACAAGACATTCTTTTAGTTTACCTGTCTGGAAAATCTCGTACATACTGTAACACAGAGCTTTTTGCATAAGCCTTTCTATTTTCAGATGGTAACCCCATATACCGTTCCGTATAAGCAGCATCATAGAGTTCCCACTGCGTAACAGGCGCACCAGCAATTGCTATTTTAAATAAATCAGGATATTGTCCTAATGCCATAAGACTAAGGTATCCTCCATATGACCACCCAGTGATAGCCACCTTGTTCAAATCGACAACGCTTACTTTTCTTCCATCCATTGTCACTCCAGCTCCAAACTTGGTATTGTACAAGAACTGTAATCCTTCGATCTGATCCTTGAGTTCGACTGTACCAAGCCGATACTGGATATGTGATTCAAAATGAAGACCTCTGTCACTAGACCCACGGCCATCGATGATGACAACTGCAAATCCAAAATAGACAGACATCAAATATCGCATGAGTCTCGGGAATCTGAATTCGTTGACTACCATCTGTGATTTAGGTCCACCGTAGATGTGAAGGATGGTAGGGTAACTGTATCCAGGTTGATAAGACCGTGGTTTATATAAACATCCGTACAAAACGACGCCTTTTACAAAAAAAAAAAGAGTAAGTCATCTAGAGATTTTATCTTTCAAACTATATATCTATACCGTCTGACGTCGTGAAGCTAAACAAGTGTCCATTTGATAAGACGCTTTCATATACTGACGTCGCTTCCTCATAGTGTTTGATATTTTCAGCTGCTGGTGAATTTGTCTGAAGAAAAAGGGTATTGGTTATATACGGAGAGCAGTTCTGATAAGGTGTGATCCGACAGACAGGTAAGATAAGTCCTTTGTAATTCGATGGTGAGGGCAGTAATGAACTATGGTCAATCTTTTGCACAGAAAAGACATGCGGATGACGTAGGTTAGAAAAGCAATCTACAAAATAATCTGGACAAGTCATAGTGACTGTATGACTAAATCCAGGTTGAGTCAGCCGTCTGATGCCGTCCTGTGGTCTGATGTATGATACAACATAAAAGTGAGGTTCCAAAGGAGTATCCGCCTTGGCAGAAAAATATACAAGGCCACGCGATTCATCCACATAAATGGGCTTGTCTAGACAGCACCACTCACCATGTGTAAGTTGAGTGATAACTGCGGGTTGATCTATATATTTTTCTACGAGATAAAGATGTCGATATCCGTTTGACTTTTCAGAGCTCCATATCAGCCTTGTTATCGTCGCATCCGTCTGTTTCATGAAATAGTATGCGTCTGTCACATTAATCCAGGCACTATTCGTTTCTTCCCAAAGTATTTCTGTTGATAAAGATGGAGATGAGCTAGTGAATTGTTCTAGTGCCAATTTTACTATCGCTGTCCTCTTTTGATCTCTCGATAATATCTGGGCCCATACGCTTTATATGCAGATAAATCTCTCATGTCTTTTTTAAAAACAAATGCTTTACCTTTGACCATTTGGTATCCAACCGAATCTAACGATATATTCCATCCAAGGAAATGCAATATGAAGCTCATCATGATCCAATAGCTTTCTATGTATGATTTCTGTATCGCTAAATTCTACAATCCTTATTTTACTCGTAGCATTGGGTTTTCCTGCATATGGGTATCGCATGCACTCTGTGTGATTGAGCAGAGTATCTGATCCAGAAAAAGAGATGACTGGTTTTGATATTCTTAACAGCTCGACCTCTAGTTCAGACGTTTCTAGGTACACTATTCTGTCTACCGGTGAATCAGGATCAGATGGTGCCCAGTAATAGCCAGTGAACCGGTGAAATTCCTCCTAAACGTTATAGCTATTAGTATATGTGTGTAGTCACATGTGTTGCTGTCATGTTTACTTGCATCATGTATTCTACACCACCACAGTTTAATGTAGGATCTTTGGTATTTAGTGAGCAAAACGTAAGCTGTCTCTCGTTCCCTTCAAGATCCATCACCCATATATCTCTATCTTTTATAAATGCAATCTTGTCAACATGGTTTCCGCCTAGTTTCGGATCAAGTCTTCCATCTGATAGAAGGGTTTTAGATGTAGGGTATCGCTCAGTTGATTGTGTGTTGCAAATATACATTGATTTACTATAAACTAGCTTAGGTATCTAAGATATATACCATTAATAAATCCTCTCTCTCTCTCTCTCTATATATATATATATATATTTATGCTTTACCTGCTCCATTTTACTAATGAAGATGCCATTATGAGATGTAAACATGACAGTATCATCTTTAATATCATAGCTAGTTATGCCTTGTAAACGAAAATGTGTTCCTGTTTTAGGGTTACAGTACTCTTCAAATAGTACGTTCCATTCTAATAAAGGTGTTTTACTACATGCTGCTAGATATTCTGCTTCTGTCATTCTATCGGACTTATTTAACCAGTCTGAGTAAGGTACTATATATACACTAAGCCAAACATGTTTCCCAATTCATCCCTTTTATACTTGGAGAGCAATATTACTTTTGTTCAAGTCTACATGATAGAGTTGTAAGTTTCTACTAGGTGATATTTCATTCGCCAAGGCGAGATGATCAGAAAGAAAGTATAATTGGTTCGAAGCATCTATTGTGAATTCCTTTACTGTTGATAATATTTGAAGAGGATAAATAGCTTGAAGATTTGTTCTAAAATCCCTCACTTGGTCACGAATAGTGTCCCAAGAGTAATTCATGTATAAAAAAAATGTATGCAAGAAAAAGAAAAAAGAAATTATGCCGTCTGTCTGTCTGTGTCTCTCTGTCATTTACAGTCACACTTTCCATATGTAACCTCGCATAAAAAAATAGAGAACAGGCTCATAAACTCATTTGGTTCGGTAAGTAAGGGAGCGAAATAGTGCTCGTAGAACTTTTGATGATTTGTGAATTTTGACATTATCCGTGATGCAATGTAAGTCTGTAAAGGACAGGTGTTGTTTCTTCCTCAAATAAGAGAGAAGATAAGTTAGTGCCATCTAGAAGATCCCTCTTTGTATTGTTTGATTCCCAAAAAGATAACCTGTCTAAATACAAATCACACTTTTTTTTCAATGACCAGAATCTTGATTATCCCAAAAAATATTATAATCAAACGCAGAAAGAAAGAGAGTTATCACATTATCATCTATATAATGTAAAATGTTTTACGATTTTATTTAAATTGAATGCCGTATATAGCTTGTAATGCAACGGAAGAGGGTAAGTTACCATGGAAGTTTACGGCTATTCGTTCGATAGACTTTTTTTTTTCTTTTTTTTTTTTCTTTTTTTCGTCAAAGATGACAACTTTCGAAAGAAAGCCATGTTGTTGGCAGCATTAGTGGATTTCGGTGATTGTTTTCTGCACCTTCAATTATAGACGATTCTGCTTTCATAGTGGTTTCTAAGGCAACGTTCTGTTTAAATAACACAGAAAGGTTATTTCAAGATGTAATTTTTGATTATTATTATTATTAGATCCATTCTTACAGTACTGGAAACAATGTGCGGGAGGAAATATAATTCTTCCGCATTTCTAAACAATTTCACCTTTGAGACCTTGCCCATCCTATATAGCTTAGGAGATATTATATCCATGTAGTAGGTAAATGTGTCATCTCCTTGATAAATGATGCCACAGACAACGGGATTCGGAACTCGATACAAAACAAGTTTATTGTGGATTGCTCGCATTTGCTTGCCCAGTTCTACTCTATCTGATTCTATTGTCGAATAATTAGTGGATTTTTTGAACTCGCCAAGTACCAAGACGCACTTCACATTAATCGACATGGAATAGGCCATGAAATCCGGCTAAAACTTTCAATCTTTCTGAAGCTCTCCGTTCGCCCTATATATATATATATATATATATATACTTATCAATACGTTGTATTTTTTTTTTTCATTTTTGGTTTTATTATGGCAAACACTTCGTGCACTCAAAAATAGACTAATATTTCTACCCACTACCTATGATGTCACCCAGTAAAGCTTTTGAATACGTAGCGTCAGGCTAAACGTTACTTTATGAGATTATCATCTTGGATTGTTTCTTTTCAAGAAGAAGAAAGAGATTAAAAAGAAATGTTGTTATTGATGTATTTATTCTGATTTTATGTTGTCGACTTGATCAACAAAGGCCACTTATCTCACGTGTAATTATGATAAATTCATATTTTATATCAGGGAGAATGAGTTGGACAGTTTAAGTTAGGCAGAGACTTTGGTAGTGTAAAGTTTATGTGATAATATAGGTAGCGCTCGTGGTATTGGCATATTTTTGAGTGCACCAAGTGTTTGTCAAAAAAAAAACTCTATGCAATTTAGTTTCCTGAAGTGTGCCAATAATTTCTGAAAAAAAAAGTGTACTTGTAATAAACATACATGGCCTAGCTCCTTTACTCTGGCTGCTCATGTTTAAATCAAAGCGCAGCCGCTGTATACGCTGAAGACTAGGCTAGCTTCCTGGTGGTAAACCTCGACCATGTTCCAAGCACTTAATGCAACTGCTCTCTAAGAAACACGCCATTAGTTGCCTTGATATGCACCGACGCCTGTTCCTGCCTGAAACTATTGTCATTCCTTCTGAGTATGCTTCTTTATGCCCTTCGGTTCCCCTAAACCTAGCCCTCACCTGGTCTGAGCAATGGCCAACTATATGCTCCCTACTATATGAATTAGACCAACTACACCATAACAAGTTAATCACTAATAGGCATCCCCATGGTCAAAGGTTTCTTGTATGGCTAAATCGATTCCTTTAGTTTTTCATCAGTAATTCCGCTCATCACTTTCCTTTTTACACTTTTTACCCTTGTACCCATAAAAGTTTTTTCGCTACTGTTTACTTCCAAGCGGATTGAATGGATTGGACAATGTTTATTTGTTTTATATTTTAGCGCTCAATTGGATCATCAATAAAAATGTCACGTTTAAACAAACATTCATGGCAAGTGTGTTGTGGGTATAATAACATATAATATGTATATATATATATATGTGTGTGTGTATAGGTGTGTGGGTAAAATGGTTTTGTTGGATCAATCCTCCCTTTCCTTTTGTATCTTGTGTTTATTTGCGCGATCTCGATCTAAGAAACCTATTTGTATTCTATATTAGGTAATATTCTAATGTTTTGATGTAAAACTACCATAGAGAGAAAGCAGCTCCCCTTTCTATGCTGCAAATACTCCAGCATATTTAATTTATTGAAACTCACATATAAAAAGGTTATCTCTCTCTCTTTTTTTTTCTATCTCTCTCTTTTTTTATGAGCTTGTTTCTTCGATAATGGATCCTTTTCAGACATTTTCAGCGCAGTTTAATCCTCAATTATATGAAAGTAGCAATGTTCCACCATCAAGTGACAAGTTATTTTCCTTTAGTGGTTATCAAGCTGGCTTAATGACAGGCAGTAGTAGTGGCAGTCATGGTGAGGGTGGCGGTGGAAATGGTAGTAGTAGTAGCAGTAATGCCAACTTTCATAAAATGCAGCAATCTCATACACCTTTTGTTCCTCCATACCTTTTTCAACAACCCATGATCGCAACCACCTCTTCTATGCCTCCACCAGCATCTATACCCTCCACTGCAGATACCAATAACGGAGACCGATATATTGGTATGTACGCAAACACTGGCTTTGATATGTTGTCTATTCTCTCGCGTGTAGCTAATAGGTGAGTGTTGTAAAATATTCCACTGACAAACATGTGCTCATCTACATATAGACCTAACCCTCAGATCAATTTGGGACCAGTCGATCTATCATGTGCATTCGTAGTTGTAGACGCAAAACAATATGACTTTCCTCTTGTTTATGTTTCGCCCATGTTTGAAAAATTGACAGGATACGCGCCAAGTGAGGTTATCGGCCGCAATTGTCGGTTTTTACAAGCACCTGATGGAAACGTAGCCATTGGATCAAGAAGAAAATACACGGACAATACGACAGTTTATCACATCAAGACTCATTTGATACAAGGAAAGGAATCTCAGTCGAGTATTATCAATTATCGAAAGACCGGACAGGTAAGACAAACTGTTATACGTTGCATCTGACTCGTTTCTAATCTATGTAGCCATTTGTCAATTTGTTAACTGTAATACCTATCTCTTGGGATTCGGATGAAATAGATTATTTTGTTGGACTGCAAGTAGACTTGGTTGAACAGCCAAATGCTATATTTCAAAATATGAGAGGTAACAAGAGTAAATGATACAAGATGGTGAGTTGACGCTTTGATAAAGATGGAACCTATGCTGTAAATTATAGAAGCAGCTCTATTCCACAAAGTATGCACGGTAAATTGTTTGTCGGTAAACTTGTTGTCAAATTTAACGATTTGATCAAGGTTTAACGCAAGACTTCAATAGTGAAGATATAAAAGAATGGAGGCGGCCTCAAGCATCGACAAACAAACAGATCACCAACAACAATGATTTTCTGCTACCTATAGAAGATACAGTGAGTGAACCGTTCGTTGGTGATGAGCGGTCTTTGAATGTAGAAGGACTGGTGAAAGAATCTAGCACAGACGAAGGAAAGTTCAAGCGATGTTGGCATGAATTATTACTGGACCAGAGTCCTGACTTTATCCATGTGTTGACTATCAAGGGAATATTTCTTTACTGCTCTGATTCTTCACAACAATTGCTAGAATATGACCCTGCAGAACTAGTAGGCAAGTCCTTGAAAGCGGTCTGTCATCCCTCCGATATAACCACAGTGATGCGAGAATTAAAGCAGTCGTCGAATGATTCAAACGAACCAGTGAACTTGATATATCGCATACGTCGAAAAAATTCTGGATATATGTGGATTGAATGCTGTGGTAAGCTACGTAATGAAGATGGACGAGGCAGGAAGTATGTGGTGCTGTCCGGGAGAGAGCGATCTGTCTACCAACTCCCACGCGGCGCTCTTGATGTTGGGAACAAGACTCATACTAGTCGACCCTATAATACGGAAAAGACAACACCTGGAGCAGAAGATCATGAATTTTGGGGAAAGCTTAGTATGGATGGCCTCATTCTTTATATAACCTCGACATGTACAAACATTCTTGGATTACTCCCAGTTGAAGTTGTCGGCACATCTTTGTATCAATTGATGCGTAGCAATCGAACCACTGATCTTACACGCGCACTAGCAGAAGTGAAAGAAGGCAAGATTGCCTATCTGAGGCATGCACTGCTGGACAATTCCGGAATGGAAGTGATGGTAGCCACTACTTTTTATCCAGATGGTAAACCATCCTGTAAAGAAGAACCATCTTTTGTTTTAATGCAGACAAGGGTTGTGAACGATGAAACAATACTAACAGATGAGGAACCCGTTTTTGTGTCCATAGATACTGATATCAAAAAGAAAGGCCGTTCTGATCAATCTCTACTGGGTTATGATGCAGCTCAAAAAGCGATCTCTGTTGAAAGAATGATTGATGAACTGGACATCAACAGAAGTGCGAATTGGCAGTATGAACTACATCAATTACGTATAAGCAATAAAAAACTACGTGATCAACTAGGAATGTTATTACAAAAAGCCAAAGAGGTAAAGATAAAGATAAAAACAAAGATAAAGACAGGGTTTGATTGCTTTCTGTTGTAGAATGGTGAAGATGTTCCAATATGTGTATCCTGTTTTCGAAGATTACCGGGATCAAAGGATTTATCAGAATACCCGCTTGATCAGCCCTTGCTATGTAATACATGCTCTACCAAAGATTGGCCGTCATCTGCATAGTTTCAATAAATTCTTTATATAAATTGTCCCCCCCCCCTATTTGATAGTTTTTACATGTCAAGATGTTACAAACAAGAAACTCATGTGTATTTATTGGCTATGAAGCAGCTCTTATGATGTGGTTATTGAGAAAGAGAGAAGAAGAGAGGGACGATTTACGTTCATATTTTACAAAGAAAAAAGAGGTTGGTTATTATTGCTGTATATTGAGTACTTCATCTAGTTTGCTCAATACCTATGTAATGGTTTATATAAGCATGATTTGTACTAAAAAAAAATAAGAAGGCTTACCTGATGAATATCAGGACGACTTGATGGGTCTGTTGTCAACATCCACTGAATAAGATCTTTAACATTCTGTGAATATACATTACTCTCTGGAAATTTGTATTGATTATTCAAGACGGCGAGTGCAACAGAGCCTCCTTGATCAGTGTTCATCTCAAAGGGAGACTGCCCATAAGCCATGGCATAAAGAGTACAGCCCAATGACCAGATATCAACCTTTTCATCAAGTGTAGTCCCTGTCTTGACGTCAAATAACTCTGGTGCTCTGTATGGCATGGTACAGTGTTCAGCTGCAAGATCCTATAAAAGAGAGAGGTTATGAAGAGATGTAGAAAATGATAGACTTTTTTTTTCTACCTGCTGTGCCAGCGCTTCTTGTCTATTCTCAATATGAATTCGTGCTTGACATGCTGAGCCAAAGTCCATCAATACTGCAGTTTGTCCATCATCTGCGATCAAGACGTTTCTAAGAGATATTAGTATGAACACACTTTTTGAATTGAATGTTATTATTACCCTGGCTTAATGTCTCGGTGAGCCCAAGGTGTAACTTCCCCTTTTCCTTCCGCTGCTATACCGCCAGTGGATTGTTCTTGATGGCTTCCACCCAACAAAGCTTGGTCCTACCTGCTTTCTTCTTCATGAGTCATAGCATGCGTTGGTTCATATTGGGTTCTAGCAGCAGATTGGCCTCGGAACGTATGCATGACACGTACACCAACGCATATTTCTCGAAATAATCTAAGCATTTCTATCTCTTCAAAGTGTGTATTATTCATGTTGTTCTTGTTAATTGCATCTTGCAAATTTCCTCTCTTTTAAAGAGTTAATAATGATTGATACTTTATCTACCCACTTACCCTATAATAAGGTAAAAAGATATAAATCGTTTTGCTTTCGTCAGGTTCAGTTATTGTACTAGAGTCCTTTTTAAACAAGTTACAATATGCTCTTTTGTTTTCTTTTTTTTTTGTTCTTACTAGCATTTTAATTATATTTTTATGTGAAAACATCTGATATGCATCCACTTCACGTTGTGCTAGTTCTGCTTCTTCTGTGCCTAGTGTACATCGTATCTTTTTTAAAGCATAAAGGTTACCGGAACCATCCTGTGCAAGATAAACAAAGGAGAAACCACTGATATATGATATTTAATACTTCTTCATAAGGTATATATATATATATATATATATATATATCTGTCAATTACCCTTCTCCTAGTAGCTTGATAATACGATATGCTCTTCCATTGATACTGATATTTGGGTTTGGTATGCAACACACAACAAAGGAACTGAATATGTCAAATAAACTGTCAAGTAATCTCATCTTGTTTATGTGTTCCAATAAATATCTTTTATAATAAGTGTGTTACTTTTGTTGTCTACACACTCTTGATATAAAAGGGGAGGGGGTTGCGTTAAAAAGGAAACAATAAATAAAAGAAAGTAGGCTGATGTCCCATTTTTACAGTGATTTAAGATTCAAACACAGCGCCTGTGCCGCACAACCTAAAGAATACTTGGCAGAAAAAATTAGTATCACATAGGGCTTTCACCTTTTTTCTTTTGCAATTGTCGTAATTGTAATGAGATACTCATAAAGCTTTCAACATGGTTGCCAAGTAATGCAATTTGTGATCTGGAGGAGTTTGTCACTGATATCGATTACTCCATTTTAGACATAGGCTACAAGCCAAAAACACATCAAGTAGCATGCTTGCTAAAGGTACAACATGAAATTACTACGAGAAAACAATGAAGTTAGTTTTATTCCATTTACACTTGATGTTTATATACATGTATATTTAACTGAAACATATAAACGGCACCTGGTGTTTATGTTTGATGTGTAGCCTTATTAATTGCAGTCATTATATATACGAGTTTCTGTTACTAATTATGAAATAAAATTGTAAATTATGCCTATCGTATAATCCATTTTTTTAAACCATATTAGCCATAAGACTACTATAGATCGATCTGCATTTTACATTCAAAGAAATACCCAACGTCTATTTTCAATCTCAGATTATCTTCACTAGTACAGTCAAGCCTATGAAATTTGGCGTTTTCTTAAAAATACATGGCGGAAAGACAAAAACAATTTAAACTCATGCCATTTATTTTTGTCTTTCCGCCATGTATTTTTGAGAAAACGCCAAATTCCATAGGCTTGACTGTATTACATAATTTATTGCAAAAAACCAGATGAATTACCTGTTATGGTCAAGGTGATAGCTTCACTGTATTTTAGTCTCCTATTTTATTTTCTCTTTCTCTTTCTTTCTTCTTTACTATCTAATATAATGACGCTTCAAAATGACATGTACCTGAATACTCTTATTGTAAGTTAATGTGACCCTCTTTATATTATACACTCACAACAATAAATAGAATGAAAAACCAAAGCATGCGCTGAATGCGACACATACAAGGCTTCACTCTGCAGTAAAACTAAATGAAGAACTCGCAGACTACTTTCGAGATCGGTAGATGATATTGTTGATATAAAGCATTACATATATTTAATCTATAACGAATAGAGCACAGATAGAAGATTTGTATGTCAAAAGTCTACAGAAATTGACAAGGAAGCATTATATATCCAACAAGGCAGCACTTGGGCAAGTAAATATACAAAGAAAAGAAAAAGCCCTTCACTAAACCATATAAAAAGAACCTTTATTCCCATGTGGGAAATATTGCATCAAGAGATTTCGACATTATGTAATATCCATTCAGACTATTCAAATAAGATTCTTGAAAGTATCGAACAACCTTTGCGACAGTGCATGATTAATAATGCAGACTATAATCAAGTTCAATCCATGGAAGATCATCTTGCAAAGATTGCTAGAGAATATGACGAATTGGATGCCAAGATACAAAAGCATAAAAGGGCTGGTCCAAAAGGAGAATCAAAGGTAGTAGAATGTACGAAACAACAAGAGAAAAAGTATCAAGAATGGATTAATGAAGCACCTGCTTATTTACAAGTAAACAAAAAGAATGTCTCATATTGCATTATGACTAAATCATTTACTAGAAACATCAAGCTGTGGATGAATATCGTTGGACAGTTGTTAAGTCACTTGTGCAAAACTTTGAATTACTTCAACAAAGTACTTTAGAAAAGAGTTTAGAGGTTAGAGTGAAATAAATGAGAAAAAAAAGAGAGGAAGGTTATTGACAATCCATTACAGTTGACAAAAACAGCCACAGCTATTATCGATCCACTCTCTATTGAAGATGAGATCGCGCATTTTTGTTCAGGCAATCATCATGAAATTGGGGATTCTGTATCAGAGTATCATCTTCAACAGGACGCTGTCGTCCCTGAACCTTCTATTTCAGAATCAAGTCTAAAACAGGCAACATCACCCACTAAAAAGAAAAGATGTAAAGAACATGCCGTAAAAACAAAAAGCAATTCAATGACCTCCTTCTTATAGTCTTTTCTACACTTGTTAGTATGCGACGCAAGCCCAAGAGCGGTCATCTTCAACATACTACAGACACACAAAACCGTCAGCGAAGTTTGAGCCATTCTGGAAGTTTAGCCGAAAGTATTCATAGTCATGAACATCCTATCGACACAAACTCAGGTATTGAAGTGGCTACACCCCAAATTAGAAAGGCAGCAAGTTTTACAACAGCTACAATGACTCAACAACAACAACAACAAGATGCGGTAAAATCAGTAAAGAAAAGCAAGAGCTCTTTTTTTTAATCATTCTATACTTAGCCTCTTATCGTCGTTGATTCAGAAGGTTATTCCATACCACCTCCCAATAGAAATCATGCATGGCCATCTGAGGCTTCCGAATCACTTGTAGACACCGAAGATATGAGCTCAGATGCTGGCAGGTAATTTTTTTTTAAAAAAAAGGAACGGCCATACATACGATATATAACCCTTTTATTATAGTCTGTTCAGCAATAACGCCAATCCCCGCATCAGAGTAGACATTAAGAATGAATCTGTTGTCGAGGAAGACGCGTCAAATGCGGCTGTGGCCTTGAATCGAGTAGCTACGCTGTTGAAAGAGGTAATAAACAGTTAGAAAACATACATAAACTGACACACATACTTAGAAAAATGCAGCCCCAGGCACTCGAAGATTAAGGGGTCGTAGAGAGTAAGTTTGTGTTTACCTAGAGGAGGTTACTTATTTTTTTTAGAGTCCGTTCTACACAACTTTATTCAGTTATGGAGCAGCCTAGCTCCTCACCCTTTTTACAATCATTTGAGGAAGTGAATGAAGAAGAATTAGATGTTGCTTTGCCAGCTATAGATGTTGACGTGACAGAAAAGATATTTGCTCTTTCAAAGTCTGGGCATATTGAGCAAGCAATGGTGAAGGGCGAAGTACGCATAAGATACACAGGGCCAAAAGAAAGTGCACGACCGGTCTGCTTCCAGATGAATATACCGTCATCTGCGACAACTGAACTGACAGATCATATCCAGTTATTGACAGATAATACCTATCAACTCAAATCACTCGTCACAGAGGAAGAGAGAGTCATCTTGACTTACCAACTAGATTTGACAGATTTGCCATTGCTGATCAAGCCCATGTGGAGATGTGATCAAGAAAAGAGCCGATTACTGATCAAGTACCAAAAGCAGTGCACAGGCACATTAGAGAATGTGGTCTTTATTACCTCGGTTACAGGAGATGTGCAACATGCCCAAAGTATTCCTCCAGGCGAACTCAGTCTAGTTCACCAACGTATCAGATGGGATTTGGGCACACTAGATCACTCAGAGGAAGCCAATATCAAGGCTCAATTCGAGACCAACAGTCAAGGTTCTCCACAACCTATCGCTGCACGCTTTGATCTTAAAGATGAGCTTTATTCGCACTTGCAGATCAATCAAGGATTTGATCCTAATGTGACTTGGGCACGAGTGAATGTGATAAACAAGTCCGTTAAGGCAGATAAATATATTGTTGCTTAAATAATAAATTTTTTTTATTTTGCAGAAAAACGCTGTAACCAAAAGTCCAGGTTACGCAGAATAGGATCTAAGGGTGTATCATCTGCATAATAACTGCAGATGAATAGAAATAGGTGGTATAATAAATAGATCCAAGCAATGTATGATATGAGTTGAATGAATAAGTTGGAATGACAAGGGAAATAATGAATGCGACTTTTGATGTCGCTGACAACTTGATGCTGATGGTCTAATTGGTTTGATAAATCAGATATACTTGCTTGGTATTGTTCAACCTGCTGTAGAAGCATATCACGTTCTTTCTTCATTTGTGTTAATCTTTCGATATATTCTGCTTCTAGCTCAACTTGATCTTTGTTCTATTCAAAGAAGGGTTAATGATATACAAGTGTTTTTTGTTTGTTTTTTTTTTTACATAGAAATGATTCAATCCACTTCTTGCTTCATCCAAATCAAACTTTTGTTTGTCAATAATCTCCATAAGTTTCACATTTTCATGCTGGTGAGCTTCTAATTCTTGTCTTAGATCAGAAATGGTCGTCCTTAGTTCTTTGATTTGATTTGTTTCTTTGTCTGCTTGCTTCAGTCTTTCCTGTAACTTTGTCGCTTCTTCCTCTTTCTTTGACAGCTTTTTTGAGCATGCTATATATTTTTCTTCTGTCCTTTTTATGGTATCTTGTAGCTATTGATACATAAAGATTAGATATATGAATATACAAAGTCATTTTCATACCTCTGCTATCTTGTTCAGTCGTTCTTTTTCTTTCTTTGCATGCTCATTTGTTACTGATTTTTGCTTTTCCTTTTCAAGGTTTAAATATTGAATCTTTGTTTCCAACTGAGTGATACGTTCTAAATGTTCTTTAGCCATCTTTTGTATCTTGACATCATTTTCTTTCAGTTGAGCTAATAGGCTTGTCTTTTCTTGCTTTAGTTTCCTAATCTCCTAAGCAAAAGGGTCATTCTTTCTGCTTCTTTGTCTTTTATTATTTTGTTATACTACCTCTACTTGTTGTTGAATGGGTGTATTGTAAGCTATCCTTGTTCGATTACTATTATCCATGATTTCCTACCAAGAAAGTATGAGTTTATGCTAAAGAATGCATTCAATTGTTTACATCAAATGGTTCCGGATGATGCACGCTATCTGCATCATCAAAATAATTGATATGTTTAGGTCTAAGAGAAGATGATATGCTCATTTGAGGCGTGATCTCTATCTCGTCTTCTTCTATTTCTGAATCTGAATATCGAACAAGGTCAAGTAGTTTAACAAACTCAAGAGGTGTCATTTCAACTTCTAGGTTATTGATACAATAAGTCTCTAAAGCTGCTATTTCCTCTGCTGTCAGTATATAATAGTTTTCGTGTTCGTTGATAATAGGTAACAGTTTCCACCATTCTTCAATGGGAGCAGTTGATTCATGTCGTCTAGAGGTGCATTGAAATACGGTAGTGATGTATGCCTGAAGGTTGGCATCTGTCATGCGATACTATATATACGCGTGTCTTTTTAATAAGTATATATATATATATATATTACATATATTCATATTACCAAAGAAGTAACAGAGGGGTTTTTCAACATGCTTCTTGTGTACAAAGAAATAATGAAAAGAAAGAAAAAAAGGTAAACAATGACTGTCCCGTTCCTTTGTTAAAAATGGTATTTCCTTTTTTGGTTATCGTACCACCTAAGCTGTGATTGATTCGTGTGTGTGAAAATGAGGGTTTTTCTTTTTTTCCTTTTCTTCCTTATCTATCAATGGAAACAACAGCAGTCAGTGCTTCTTCTCGACCCATTAAAAGAAGAGCTCGTATGGCTTTATCCTGTCAGAGGTAAAAAGGTAAAAGCAGTATGCTTATGTACTCATATATTTATAATAGATGTCGAAAGCATCGTTCGAAATGCTCAAGGTCAAGGCCAAGCTGCGAACAGTGCAATATTGCTGGAGTGACATGTGTGTATTTGGAAGTTCCCGGCGATTTAGAAAGTACAGCGTTAAGAGACCGGTTTGCAGGACTTGAAAACCAGATTCATTCAGTCATAGATGAGTTCAGTCGACTAGAGTCTATCTTTCGCACGGTCACTCAACCAAACGATATTCAAACTCGCTCTCTTCAGCGCTGGACAATTTATCATTCGGAAGCTGGTCTCTCGATTGATACGCACATGTTTCATGTTACAGATATCTATTCGACTCTGATACGATTTGCTCAGGATAATACTGTGCTCTATACACCTCCGGAGAAAAAGCCTGTGTGGCTGATAAGGAATCATTCGCTATTCCCACATGTTCGTCTAAGTCATTTTACTAGCTTACGGCCTAATGTTCATGATGGAGAAGATGATGAAGATGATCAGAGCACGACAAGCAGCCAGTTACTTGAAGATGTTGGAGAAGACGACATGAATCTGCCTACTCCTCTGCCACCAACCCTTGTTCATCGACTGATATCACTTTACAAGACATGCTTGCTTTATGGTGCTGTTCAACCCTTTGACACACTCTTCTCTCATATATTGACCAATACCGATTATACCTGCTTACCACCTGCCTTTCAACTCCTGTATGCATCCATCATCTGCCACATGCTCCCACATGCATTCTACTGGCATCCTGAAATATTCGAAAACACTATGGACGAAGCAAACTGTACACGACTGTCAGTGCAATATTACAAGTGGGCCAAACGTCTATTGTCAGGAATGTATTTTGATTTGCCCTGTTTGATGACATGCCACGCGATATGTAACCTTGTCTTGTATCACATCGAAAACGGAAACACATCTGTTGTCTATCTGTACTCAGGCATGGCTGTCCGCATGGCTCTTTCACTCCAACTCTATCGAGAAGATTCCCTCGAGATAATTGCGGAGAATCAAGCGGCGATGTTTCCCACAGAGGAACCTGATATCCAAGTCGTCAAAGAATACGCACGGTCACTGCTCTGGTTTATGTATTTTCTTGACACTGCTTCCTCCCATTACCATAACAAGCCATACGAGATTCATCTGGATGATCACGTGAGTACAACAACTTACTTCAAAAAGAACTTTATGGATCATCAAGCGTTCTTCCAATGGATTGAATTCCACACCTGTCAGATCACACGAGACATTCGACGTACGATCTTTACACACACTGAAGAAGTGCAGACGAGTTATGAAGCGATCGAGCGAATAGAGAAACGACTGCTTGATTTTCAAAAGGAACTTCCGCCTTTATCTGCCCTTACAGCGTCAGATAGCATCTGGTACCAACGATGCATCTATAAGCAATGGATCCGACATCACGGACATTGGATTTTGATTCATCAAAGCTATCTACCGACACCCATGTCCTTGCAGAGATGTACTGCCGCAGCCTTTGCTCTTGTCGAACTCTTTGATGCATGGATTGTTCAAGTTGATTGTTACTTTAGACCCTGCGTACATGAACTCAAGCAGGCATGTGAAATCTTGTTATATCATGTATCTCAGAATACACCTGTTAAGGCCAGGGCTCTCGAAGGACTCATTCGACTGGTCAAGGTGTTATTAAGAACACCAGTAGGTGAAATAGCAAAGACAAGGCCGTTTGTTCAACGTGTGATGAGGGCCGTACAAAGTAATAATCTTTCGGTATTTACTTGCTAAAAGGAAAAAGGGAAAAAAAAATTGTATAAATCTATTTTAATGCGTGTATGTATTTATTTAATTAAAAAGAAACAGTAGAAATAACATTGTTCACAAGGTTTTATTTTACTCTATTTCAAAAAGCTTGTATCTTGTTGATCTATGAATGATTGAAGCGGAGAGAACAATGGTTTGTATGTTACAAGTTCATCTAATGTGACCCACTTCCATTCACCTTGTAGCTTCTCAGGTTCCATCACACGAAGATTCTTGATTTCTTCTGATGATACCTCAGAGTACATAAAGATGGTTACGTAATGCTTGTCACCCATGATATTATTCGTGGCTGTCACGAATCGAATTGAATTGATTTCAAGGTTAGTTTCTTCAAGTACCTCTCGTCGAGCACAACCCTCAAACGATTCAAACATCTCCATGTGTCCACCAGGAAGTTGCCAAGTACCAGCACCATGCGACCCTTTGCGTTGACTGATTAATATACGTAATATACCATCAGATGGTCTATGAACCACAAAGCATGCGACGCCTACACGAACTTCTTGCTGCGGCACCTGTGTCATTTTAATAAACAAAAAAAAAAAGGGAAAAAAGGGATGTAGATTTATCCTGTCTGAGACGGTTCTTTTTTTTTTTTATTTATTTATTTAAATATGAGTCAAGATGCGTCAAACGAAGAACAATGGACATTTGACGATTTCTTTAATGTCTATGTGATGCACAACAAGAAACGCGTCATGTATCATAATGGTCAAGTCTGGGTGAATGGAGATTACGACAGTTTTTATACAACTCAACATAACGCCATTAGCACAGAATCTATTCGTCTCGTCATCTTGTCTTCTCCCTTTTATCGTGCTGGCCAAGTAGTGCTCGTAGATGAGAACGGATTGACGATGGGTCGTGATCGATCGTGGGATCGACGATTGAGACTGCCTGAACTTGCCGTCAGTAAGTTCCATTGCCACATCTTCCTGAATCCAACCACAGAGCTGTTTTATCTTGTTGACGTTGGCTCTCAACATGGCACAAGGGTCAATGGTGAGCTGCTGTCTGAGGCCAAGAAAAGCAGTTTGCCGTATTTATTAAAACATAAAGATATCATTGAGATCGGTTCAACCACGCTGCAGGTACATAAACATCCGATCTGTAGCGAGTGTAGAGCGAATGAAGTGATTGATGTATGCGCTGGAAAGAAGGAAAAAAAGAAAAAGGAAGGAATGCAGAGTTTGGAGGTCGATCGACATGAATGGATAAAGCAGTACAAGGAAAAATATGATATCTCCAGTCATGCAGTACAGGATGATTATGTAGACAGAGCAGAGTTGAGAAGACAAGGAATAGAGAGTGACATGGCGCCGCCTAAAGTGATATCACCTAAAAATAACTTGGCACTACCAGAACCTATTATTCGTGTAGAAGGTGTCGGTAGCAACATGCTAAAGAAACTAGGATGGCAAGAGGGTCAAGGCTTAGGTAAAGATAGTCATGGCATCAAGGAACCGATTGAGCTGGCAACACAAATCGATAGGGCAGGGTTGGGCATGAAAAAGAGACTATAATTTATTATTATACAACAATGATAATTTATTCAGATTTGATCTTGAAGTTGTTGGAAACAAAGGTACAATGGTCATCAGAGTGTTGTGAAGTAACTTCGAGCTTGTAGTGATAATCAGCTGCAGGATCGACATTGTCAAGCTTCAAGTGATCTTTAAGAGTGAAAGAATTCAAAATGGGCTCATTACCAGTCCAGGCAACGTCCACGAGTTCATCGCCCTTGTACAATTCGACCTTGGTCAAAGCATCCGTTTGAGAGGCAGAATCACGGTTGACCTGGATATGGATGTGTTCATCAACATTGAATTCGCCGTTGGGTGCAGGATAATCAACAGTCAAACCGAAACAACCATTGTAGTGGTCAGGATGATAGATATTTTCGTCATCAAGGGATTCTGCATACTCCATGGTACCATCAGCATTCTTATGAGAGCTGGAAGTTACCTTGAAAGTATGAGAGGTTTGTAAACAATCAGGACCATGTTGACCGTTGACCATGTTGGTAACCCAGACACTTTATAATAAATTAGTTTCTATTTTTAAGTTATGATTTCTTTGTCTTACCGGTAGTAATAGAGACCAGGAGATACATTAGAAGGAATTGTGTCTGTGATGGAAGCAGTCTTTTGAAGATTGTATTTTCCTGACCAGACATTTTGAACGTATTTAGCTTTGCCGCTGGAATCAACAGAGTACAACTATAAATATTTGTTTAGTCTAAATTCTAAGGGACAATCTAGTGTTACATTACATCAAGACCAGTAACTGTCTTTGTGCGTTGATCAGGCTTTCTAGCTTTTTTTTTAACATTAGATTTGATTTTTAGTGTGTAAATGAACACACTTACTAACTGTAACTTTAGTTTTACTGCCAGCGGTGACAACAGTAGATGAAGTAGGGAAAGAGACACCAAGACCTATGAGTTGCATTAGCATATATTAAATAATACATGACAGACATTTACCTCCACACCAAGACTTCATGGCGTCACTATAGGAGTCAGCTGTAGTCATGGAAACAGCAGTAGACAGGATGAGAGCAGAGATAGCGGTGATAGAAAACTTCATTGTGTGTGTGTATATGTATATATATGTTGTGTGGTATATAAAATTAACTGTCCTCTCCCTTTTTTTTTCTGTGTGTAAAAAGAAAGAATGAAAGAAGAACAGAAAGAAAAGAGAAAAACTTTATTCTTTTATACAAAGCGGGAACCCAGGTCACCTTAATTAACAGAAATAGGTGTTACAGCAAATAATAAAGTGACAAATTAAATTGACGAATCTAAAAGGGAGCCAGAACACATTGAAAGTGTTTATTTTTAACTTTTTAATCCCCGTCAAGCATTTCGGTTGCATGATGATAGACTTGGTTTAATCCAAATAAAGAAGCTCTATCCTGCCCATCTCTTAGCACATTCAATATTCTCACTTTATCTGTTTGACTTATCGGCTGATGATCCTCAATGACAGTCTGCCATGCAAAATCAAGAGCATCAAAGCACTCCTTGTATTCATAAATTTCGGCATCTCGTTCATAGGCATCACATACATCGTGAAATTCGCCTGTTAGATTAAGCAAAAGTTGAATGCTTGATGAACTCTTTAGATGCATTGTATGCTGAACGACGTGACCAAACTCTTTCCAATAATCACTTAGTGTAGCATAGCCTCCCTTTTCAGGTTCATTTCTTTATTATTATTATTATTATTATTATTATTAGTTTTAGTGTCTAAAGAAACAATTAAAACTTACCTTTTATGAAACTTGCGCTGAACTAGTTTATGCTCATGTTCTATTTTTTCAATCCTTGTCAACTCATGTTCTTCTTCTTCCATGTTTAAAGAAATACAAATACAAATACAAATATACACAAAAGAAAGAAAGAAAAAGGTTTTATTAAAGTTTTCTATTATTGTTCATTGAGATAGTTTCTATGCCGGAGCCATTATCTGCTCCAATCACAACCGTAGGGGCTTCTTCACTTATTGGATGACGTCTAGAAGCCACATCATCATCGTCTTCAAATTCATACTCGTCTTGACGCCAATCGAATTCTCTTCCTCTGATTTTGGCAATGAGAAATTGAATCCATGTAGGAGTGAACGATCGACTGAGGACAGCAGTCCACCAGTTTTCACGCTGTGAGTAATCGGGACGAATGCGTCCACGTGATCCCTTATCCATCACATAAACAGCACCGTTAATGATGATATAAGCACAGATACCACCAATGACACCATAAGCAATTGAATAGGTAAATGGCATGACGGCCATAGTGATGAAGGCTGGGATGGCGTCTCCAGGATAGTCCCAGTTGATGTTGCGGACGCTAGAGGTCATCATAGAGCCTACCAAGATCAAGGCTGGGCCTGTTGACCATGGAGGGAAACTAGCAAAGATGGGAGAGAAGAAAATGGAGATGAAGAAACCAAAAGCAACGGTGATCGCCGTCAAACCTGTTCGACCTCCCTCGGCAATGCCTGCACCCGATTCAACAAAGGCCGTGCAAGAAGACGTACCAAAGCAAGAACCGATCGAGACAGCGCAGGCGTCTGCTAAGAAAGCCCATGTCGAGTGTTCAAAATCACCGGCCTTGTCGGTAAATCCACCATATCGGGCCATTGAGTACATGGTGCCTGTGGTGTCCAAGATGTCGACATATAAGAAAGTGATCAATGCAATCCAAATATCTTTGGTCGTCAGGTCAAAGTTGAATCGGCCGAGGACATTTTGGAGGTTATGGATCGTTACGACTTTTTTAAAGTAGTCAAACATCATATTGCCTTGCTCCGTATAGGGGAAATATGTAATCGGACTGTTACGTGGCCAGGAAGTGATGGCGATCACGATGATACCAATCAGAATTGCACCACGTACGCGGAACATGATTAAAAGTGACATGAGAATAAGGCCCAAAAGTCCCATATACATTGTGGCGGAGGTCATGTGGCCCCACTGGCAAGAGCCATGTTCGTCCAACGCAGCCGAGGGACAACCACCAAGGGTGACCAAGGTTGAATAGTCTAATCTGACAAGGCCAATACCCGCAGAAGATTGAAGACCAATGAAGCAGAGATAAAGTCCAATACCGCAGCCCATTGCTACTTTAATGCTCATTGGAATAATACGTGCAAACCATTGTCGAACGCCAAAGAGAGAGAGTACGAAGAAGATGATACCTTCAATAAAGACAGCTGCTAATGCAGTCTCGTAACTCACTTTACCAGAACCATGGTAACCAACGATCGTATATGTAAAGTAAGCATTCAAACCCATACTACATATATCGTTAGTTTCCCTTTCGCTGCTTATTATTTTTTCCTTACCCAGGAGCCATGCCGAGCGGTAAATTGGCAAATATACCAATCAAAACGCTGGAAATCATGGCACAAATGGATGTTGCAATAATTAAGTCAAGTCTAAAGTTGTAAACACACTGCAAATAAGCTGGGTCATTGTCGCATGTTGGGTCGCCTGCTGTACTATTACAGATACATGTACCACCACTTTCTGAAATAATTGAAGCATTGACAGAAATGATATAAGCCTTTTTAAAAAAAAATTTTTTTTTGCTTAATTTTTCTGTGTATTGATATAATTTAAGCTATTACCATGGCAAAGAATATAGTCACACCAGCATGAAGTTCTGTAAAAAACCTTGTTCCTTTTCTTTCTCTTCTATGTCCAGAGTATTCTAATTGGAAGTACTTTCCAACTACAGATCGTGCCACCCGATCGTTTATTTTTTCTACCCAATTTGTCATGTTTGTTTGTGTATAAAGACTCACAACATATGTCAAAATTTATTTTATTAAAAGAAAAAAAGCATTTTTTTCTCTTTTAATGAGCGCATTATAGGGCGCTGTGTGTGTATATGTCGTTGTCACCGTCACGTCATATATACAGCGCAATCATATGTTATTCAGTTATCTTTCAGATAGCAGTGAGCAACTTGGTATTTTTTTTTTTGCATCAATGATTCTTCTTTTATTATGGGTCAATTGCTATCTTCAAGGTTCATTTTATTGTGTTTTTAGTACAAGTAAGGGAGAACAGAGAGGCTTATAGGGGTTTGTTTGTAAATCCTGATTAGGCATGTTTGCAGAACAAAACCACGGTCTGATAAAGTCTTTCAATCTCCCTACCGAAAGTCACTAGTAGTGTTAATAGATTAAGGATTATTTATACAGTCGTTATTCATTGCAATTCTACATGACAAACAGTGCTTTACTTGCCAAAGTTCAACATCATACAACGAACAACCATCAATCTGTTACCGTAACAAGTTTAGGAAGCAATGGTCGTACAGAAAGGGTTATTAAATGACAGTAAACTGCATAAAAAATATGACACAAAGAAAGGAAGGATGGTCTGTTTAAGATGTAAGTCTACAATTTGTCTTTATTGCACATGTTATCCTTCAAACACGGATGGGTCCACTTTAATTCCAAATTGTCTATACATCTAATACTTATTTTTAGTATCGAATCGAGTAAGGATTGATATAATGTAATTACCTCATCTTTCATCCTTTCATCCAAAATGTCTTCTAGGCCCTTTGCGTTAGAGCCAAAAAAGAGTCTATTGAATTGATCCCGCACGCGCACTAGCCAGAAGCCGACATTCATCAGTAGCAAGGTAGTTTCGAATAGAATGGATCGCCAGCTTAACCATGAACCTTTTTCATTAGTGCACTGCACGGCCCATCTAGCCATCACATTCAATCGATTCACAGGACTCCCCACTGCTTTATTATTCGCTCTTACAATGTTCATGTTTCTTGAAATGAAGATAAGCTCCCGTGGAAATAGCTCCTGATCACTCAAGAAGTGCTTTATTCGCTCCTTCATGTGTGCCTGCATCTCATACATCTCTTTCACATCTATTTCCTGATCTACAGCTTTTTTCCCTGAAAATGGACGTTGAAGAGTAATAGAAGCAAACATGTTTGCATCATGAATGCCCCATTTTTCACAAATCTCTGTCATTCGAGGTATGTCTAGCATAAACAAAGCTTCCCAGAGTTGACAATATTCTTGTCTAAACATCTCTGACTCTTGTATGTATAAGCCATGATCTATCAAAATCACTTGAACCTGTCTCTTGTTTTTTGGATTATGCCTCACGAGGACATTACCAGGGTGAGGATCACCTATACAGGTATATAAGGCACATGAAAGAAAGAAAGAAACAGCACTTACCATGAACAAATCCACTTCTAAATATTTGACTAGCAAATGCTTCTATTGATATCTTCATAGCTTCTTTATAGTCTAAACCTTTGCTTTTTAATGATTTGGTATCTGTTAACTGTATTCCATCCACCCATTCGCATACAAGCACTCGTTTTGAGCTGTATTCGTCATATACTTTTGGAATATATACTTTGTCCTTTAGTGATTTCTCCTGTTGAATGTGTTCCCATGCCTTTTTTGCGTTTCTATGATACAGGTGAGTAACGAATCCTTTTTTTTTTTCATGCTCGTACCTTGCTTCAGTTTGAAAGTCAGCTTCCATGCGCATATGCTTTTCAATATAATCGCTTGACCAAGCCAAAGGTAGTTCAAACAAGTACTCATAGACCCTGAGCAATATTCTGAAAGCACGTAAATCCCAATTCATCTGTTTCTGTATCGTTGGTTTCTGTATCTTGACTGCGACCACGTCTCCGTTCTTTAATCGGGCTTTATGCACCTGCGCAATGGATGCTGAAGCAACAGGTGTCATTTCAAATTCTGCAAACACTTGACTCGGGTGCATTCCGTTAAAATCTTCCATGAATACACGTTCTACAGAGTTGAAAGATACAGCTGGGGCAGCATCAAATAGTTTTCTGGCTCGTCGATGATATGCTGGTGGTAGCACCGCTGCCTGAGTACCAATAACTTGACCGATTTTTATATACAGTCCACCATTTTTCTCAAAGACGTCGAATATGCGATTGGCTACTCGCTCATGGAGAGCTTCTATGCGCTGATTGTCTGCTTCGGTTGGTCCTGGCTTAAAGTTCAATTTGTAGTCCACAGCCAATGCGATGCCATTATAAAATGTTCTGACATTTCGAGTAAGCACTTGAGCTTCGCTGCAGGAATCGTATGTATAAAGACCCAAGCCGAATAGACCGGCACTTAGTGTAGCTCGGGTCGGTCTGGATAGCCTTGTCAAGTAATGGATCATACTGCATATAGGTTTTATAAAGCAATAAAGAAAAAAAGAGAAAGAAATAATAAAAATGACACTTGTGTGGTGTCACTTGGTTCACTTATTTGCGTCATGAATACATTCACCACCATCGACGATCGCTGAGATACAATGGCCAAACCCCGCGGTTTATATGTTTTCTCTTTTTTTCTTTTATCTTTTAATATGTTTAGACGGTGCCTCGTTCAGGTCCTTCAGCAAAGACGGTCTATATTTCTTCATAGCAAACAGTTATCCAAATACTATACTACTTTCTCTCAGCCCAGACGATTTCCTGTCTTGGCTGAACAAGCCAGTTGAGTATTATAATAAAATAACTTTTATCATATTAACACAATCCCCTCCTAAAGATAGTCGTAACTCCCGTTCATCAACTCCAGAGTCTGTTGATACAAGGTAGTCATATCATAGTGAAATCCAGCCTGAACTGACAGATTCAATTATAATATAGAGCTACAGAGATAAAGGATGCAAAGTTGATATTTAATCAAGCATGGAAAAATATAGAAGATCACTATGGACGAGAAAATATTCATTTACCCAGAGAAATTATCTTTTTGATGGGTGCCCCAGGGCAAGTAACCTAAGAAAGGGAAACATAGACCTGATTCTAATTACTTTATTTAGATCAGGAAAAGGAACACACACTCCTTCGATACTTAGAGCACGTGGAATTACCAACCCTCCTATCTCAGTATCTCAACTACTACAAACACCAGAATGCAAAGAGTTGATCAATCAAGGACAGATGATATCTGACAGATATGTCATTGAACTCGTGCTACATGCCATGCTGGATTGTGACCCCACTGTGGGAGTACTCGTCGATGGATTTCCTCGCACGGACATTCAGGTGGAAGCGTTGAAACTGCTTCATGACAAAATGACCGAGCTTAGACGACAGTATTGGAATACAGATAGAAGAGACCAATTTCCGTAAGTTGTATGAAGGTATTAAAGTAGTAGATCATTTACGCTTGTATAGACGCCCTGTCTTTCGTATCTGTGTACTGTATGTGGATGAAGAGATTTCGGTGCAGAGACAATTGGCAAGGGGAAGAATGATTCGTGAGCATAATATGGAAGTAAAGAAGACGGGTCAAGGTGTCTTGTGGGAGGAGCGTGTGACAGATAATGACGAAAGTGTAAGTTACAAGACAATAGTTACTTGTTCTTTTATTAATTTCTTAAAGTTGATCCGTGAGAGATATGCAATCTTTAAAGCACACTATGGATCATTATTGAAGCTATCAAAAATGTTTCCTTTCCGTAAGTATTGTATTTGATTATGTAACAGGCGAATTCATCCATGTATAATAGATTTGGTTAATGCGACTGGATCCATCAAGGAAGTATTACACATCATCTTGAAGGAATTTGAGTATCAATCTTCTTTGGAATTGGATTCTGATACCTATGATTCCATTTCACATATTCCATTAGCATCCCAAATTGGTGTTCATGCACGTCAGGTAAAGCGTGATCATTATATATATATTTATATTTCCTACTGACTTTATCTACAGGATCTCATCAGTAGATTAGAACACTATCAACAAACAGAGCCGTACAATTTACAAAAGGCCATTCAATTTATTGATGAACAAGTCATTCCTCAAGTCCATAGACATGCGATCAGTGGACATGCAAATGTTCGAACGTAAGTATACATGTATAAACTATAAACACTCATATTCATATATATATATAATACTTAGGGAAAATCCAATGCTAGGAGACGATCATCTTGCTGCCATAGTGATGGATGTATTATCAGAAAGAGGATATCATGTCTACCTGGACCGTCGAGCTCATCATGTGCCTGTTCGCTTTGATTTAAAGACAGGAAAGATTGAATTAGACACACATCATATTTATTTATTAACTGTCGAATTTCCCAAGCATTACATTCGACCTTTAGAGCAAAAATTCAATTAAAACTCGAACTCATGTTCCTTTCTCCAGGCTAACCACATATTCTTCAATTGATTCTTTAAGTGTCCATCGCCAAATATAGCATCTATGGAGCGATAAGAGAGATTAAATAATTCAGAATAAGTCAAGTTGAATGTTTCTGCAGCTATTCTGTATTCATTTGAAAGATCAGAAAAGAAGACGCCCTTATCATCTGTCTATGTATTCATCAACTCAGTATGCAGATGTTTTTTTCAAATATTACTTACACACAAGATAAAGGGATGACGATCATCTATTAATTCCTTTATATGATGATCTTGGAACGTCTTGACTGTTTTGCAAAGCAGATTTGAAGTCATACAGATTTCGACAGGAACATGATTCTCATAAACAGTCTTTCTACAATAATCATCGAGGAATGTGGCATGTCCCAAACGGTTGGGCTTAAATGCCAGCATGGATGGAGCTTCAGACAAGTTCTCCACTATTTCATTAAAGTGCAATGTCACCGGGAAACCATGTTCCTTGGCCCTGTCAAATGCAGGCTTCAGGGCATCAAAGGATCCCTTTTTCACGTCACCACACAAATCCACGCCGACAACACCCTTGGATCGAAAAGCCAAGGCAAGATCAACTGCTTCGTTTGCTTCCTCCAAAGTGTTTCGACGGTCAATAGAAACGATGAGTTTAACGATGATATCATCTCTGGGTTCCTGTAAGACACTGACGATAGCCTCAATATAAGACATCTTTGTCATGTCTATATGAAGAATATTAATCATTGGATCAACAAGGGAGGGCATATACTCTTGTTTCTTACTTGTCTTAGCATTTTGTCTGGGTGTTGTTCTCAGTTCCAAGTAACGAACACCGTCTTCAGCAAATTCATTAATGATATTTCTTGTAGCCAACTTTACGGCTTCTTCATTATCTGTCAGCTTGTATATGAAACTGAATATCGCAAAAAAGCTAGCAATTATGTCGTGAGTGTAAGAAAAAAAAATACAAGCTTGTAAAATAGTTACTCGTCTATAGAAGCCAGCGATTCAGGAATCTGAAACTCGCTTAATTCAGGATTAGTATCCTTTTTAAATTCTACTAGTTTCTTCATTGTCGCAGGACTTAAACTGCCATTCAAGTGAGCATGCAACTCGACTTTAGGTAGTTGCTTGCAAAAGTCTTTCAAAGCAGCAGCAGTAACAGTAGTTACCATGGGAATAAAATGTGAGAAATTAAATTGTTTATTGAGATACAGGTCAGTCTTGCCTACTATATATATCTTAGACTGGATGTGCTGCGGTTATTATGACTCAATTTCTAGATGAGACAGATTCTTTCTGCAAGTACAAAGGGATTTAAACACCTCAGGTTCCTGTCGAATCTTTTGGACCGCATTGACTTCCATTGACTTCTTTGCTGATTTTTTCGTACGTCCTAAACCTTGTGCAAAGGCTTGACCATGGACTATCAACAGGCACGTATTATGATGTTGTAAGGGTTGACTTTGCCTAGGACAGTAGGGATATTTTTGAATTCAGCTGTCTGATTTTGTTTTTCTATCGTAACATACCTTAACTCCCATTCATGACATCGAAAACCCCGAATAGCAGATTGAAATTTGACAATAGGAAATGCCATCCCAGGGACATGCCCATCAACAAGTGGAATAAACCATGCTTCAAAAAATGCGTAGGCTGGCTGTGGGTCACAGTTTGCATCTATAAAGATGGCACCAATGACACTTTCAACAACATCCGCAAGGACCTTTGGAGGATCAAGGCTGAGCCAAAAATCATTGTCGTTCTTTTCTTTCATCGCGTTTTCTCGTAACTGATTTTCATAACAGGCAATATTCACAGCCATTTCAGGAGAAGAATGTCGTATATGTTTCTGCAGATCCATCTTTATGCATATGAAAGCTAAAGTGGCATTGGAAGCATACATTGAGCGAAGGTCAGTTAGCTCACCAGGAGGTGCAGTTGGATATTTTTTATAAAGATATTGAGCGATAAAGAGATCTAGGACAGCATCACCCAGGAACTCAAGTCGCTCATATTGCAGTGAGACCTTGCAGCTCCTTTGTGTCAGTGCCTTTTCAGCCAGGATGGGATTATTAAATGTATATCCTATTTTTCGATAAAATTCGGCTAGATCAATGTTATACACTCTTTCCGGAAAGTATGTTATTTTGCTACACAGATCTGACATATCAGACCAAGTCTTCAGGCCATCAAAGGGCAATAAAAGCTTTGTTGCCGTGTGAAGAGCACCATCCAGACAGTGGCTCAGGAACGCTGCACCTAAAATAGCCTCCATGACATCAGCAATTGTGCTATCGCTCAGTGATCTCCTCGTTGTCTGGTAAGGGAAACCGATAGACTTGCGCTTTTTGTAACAGCTGGTAAATGCTGGTGGTTGCCATGCATCTCGGTCCATCTTTTGATTGATGATATACTTGTACAGTCTGATATTTTTGCCTGCTTGTGCGAGCGTACTGTTTTTGACAACCCTGGTTCGAGTATTTGTTAATTGGCACTCGTTATAATTAGGGTATTTGATGTAAAGATATGTTGAAAAGATAAAGCCCAACACAGCGTCTATGTAGGTTGGTTTAGGTATATGTCATCGTATTCAAATCTATACCTCCTAAATATTCCAATCTTTCATAGTCTTTGATAAAATCAGCGTTTTTACAAGAAAGTGCTTCGCGCAGTAGAGCATCATCAATTTTTTCAAAGTCGTACATTTCTTTTGCTTGGAGTACCAGTAGATATGCATTGATCTGTGTCATAATTTCAGGGAGTAACTCGTAGGTTCGATAGACACTTGCACTTATTGGATAAATAGCGCAATAGTCAGGTATAAGCCATGCTCTAGAATATAATGGAAACAGACAGCTAGACTTCTTGCTAGCTCTTTTCACCAAAGTTGCTTGAATCAATGGTTTAGAGAAATCCATCTTGCTGATATGTTGTAATCGACTCTTGTAAAATTCGGTAAAGACAAATTTTTCCTGATCACCAATCTCGCTGTCTCTGAATAAACAGAACATGGGTTTTATGGACACTGGCATATCCTGGATAAGAAACATATGGCTGGGCTTCTCTAGATCATATACAAGAGTATCACTAATAGGAAAGTCTGTCGAAAGTGCTGTACGTTTCGTACTACATTTAATGGTCTTTTCTATCTCTTCCCAATCCACATCGACATCATGTGACTGATCATTGCAGAACTGCTTCAGTGGGACAAGTAAATAAGGCACATCATCTAGGGAACATTTGATATTGTCTTTTTTCAAGTGATTTGTAACTTGAAGCGTGTAACTCAGTAATTGATCAGACATGGAATGTTCAAGGTGAACGCATGTATGAAAATTGCGAACATGAAATTTGTGAAGGGTATTATCAAGCATAAATTCAAGTGTGGGAAGGTCAGGTAATGGCTTCTTGGTACAGAATCCTATCTTCCGAGTATGCATTTCCGGTTGCTCAATTTCAAATGCTGATAACCAAAAGACGCTGCTTTCTTCGTTTTCAGGATTCATTATTTCCAAGCCCTCCATCTTTGCTATTATATCACTCTCCCAGAACTTTACGCGGCTCTGCTTGTAAGATCCCGCTTGCACCTTTGTAATTTTCATTTCTGTCATATTAGTCTTTTTAGGGTAAGATGGCATTTGTGTATCAGTAGAAGAGCTTGAAAAGTGATGAACATTGGCTATTCGACCTTCTAGTTGCGCTATCTTATTGGCCAGCCGCATCTCTCGTTTATCTTGTGCGTTGATCAGCATGATTGTCTTTGAACTTAATCTTCTAATAGCAGTTGATGCAAGATACATTCTTTCGTCTTTGTAAAAATCAAATCTGAAGCAAGGCGAGATATGTTTACGAAAGAGTAAGATAATGAAAAGAAGATAAGGGGAATAGTCAAATAAAACCTTTTACCTGATTAAATAGTCATATAGTTCAGTGATTGCAATTGCTTCAAGTTCATAGGTGGTGATTAATAGGTTAACTTGATTAGCTTTATATCTTGGTATGGGACCTTCTGTTGTTTCACTAATGTTCTCAAAAGTGTCTAAGAAAACATCACAGCTTATACCTGTCCCCAAGACGTCTAGTGAGCTTATCAAGAGTTTCAGAACCAAGGCTGTTATTCGATTCTCGACAATGACAACAGTGAATAGCCTTCGATTGCTAGAAGTAAGAGATATGAGGCAGTTGATGAACTGTGTTACTTTGGGAGTAAACAGCTCTGTATTTCGATAATCAGAAGTAGAGAATTCAAACGTGTGACGACATATGATTTGTGCTTGTTGTAGCAGTACAGAGTCATTTGCTGAAAATTCGTTACTTCCTGGATTGATATCGTTGAGAAGAATACTCCATAATATATCAGAGCACCACGGCCCTAGGTCGTTGGAAACATGATCAACATAATGAATCCAGTCTTTACAATGCTGGATACCGCCAATCTTTCCAAGTATTTTAAAAGTTAGGATACTGCGTGGATATCGTAGCTCTTGCTTAAAGGTTGAAAACGCAGTGTTGCTATTAATGGCTTTCATGGAATATTGAATCATAAATATGTCCTGTCGCGTCATATCAGATGGCTTATTGGATATATTTGACTCAATAGTTAAGCTCTTTGTTTCATTGTCAGCCATAAAGTAAGTATAAAGAAAAAAAACAAACAAAAAACAAAAAAACAAAAGTTCCCCCTTCTTTTTTAAACATTTTCGTCTTGTTGATTTTAAGGAGTGAGATGCCATTTAAGTATTTTTTGGACACGATCACTTGCCCGGGTATTACCTGCTTCAGTGCAGGTATTTTATCTCAAAAAGGAATAACACATTATTTTCAAGCTGTACCTTTTATCGCAATTTTTTTATAATGCATTAAAGAAAATTACCTAAAGGTCAATTATCACTTTAAGCGTATCTTATTCATAGAAAGAGCGGGTTTTTATTTGGGTATATATAGTGATATCCTTTCTTAACGATACATTCTTGTCAAGACTCGTGACCATTAGAAACTCTGTTGCAACCTTGCCAAAGTCTCAGAAATCGCTAAATTGTTACGTGTTGGTCTGCTCATTAGATTCATAATCATTAAAAGAAAAATACTCATTGATAGCGACAATGCATTCATATCATTCGATATGTTTACGTAGTTAGAAACCTTAAGAAATGGCATATGATTACAATGGCTGGTTACCTGCTCAATGTTGCATGGATTAGATCAGTTATATCTTAATAGACCGATCCTCAACTTCCCATGTTCAAAAGCTTCTTACATGGTTAAATCAATTACTTTAACTTTTCCTTCGGTGATTCTACTCATTTCTTTTCCATTTTACACTTTTATTCTTGGTCACAAAGGGGGGGGGGTTTCATAGCATTAACATCCTAACGGATTAATTTGACCTGGGGGGGGACACTTAGGTAGAGACTTTGGTAATGTGAAGTTGTAAAGTGGTGCTGCAGGTAGCGCCTAAAAGAAGCGTCCGCTCATTGCCCTTCTCGTGTATTTCCTCGTGCGCGTAGTGTACACCAAAAAATTAAGCCAACACTATGTACACCAAAAAATAGGTTGAATAATGTTGATCAACATACAACATACGACATAAAAAAAATCCTTTTTATCTCTTTCCTCTTCCTGAAAAGAAACAAAAAATAAGATGGTTGAAAAATTTTGTTGGGTGAGATCGTAGGTGATGTGTAGAAGTAGCGCCTGTGGTATTAGTCTAACTTCTGTTGTGTTTTCTGATGCATGTAGTGTTTCCCTTTTTAATTGCGTATTTCTTGCTACGAGAACAGACAAATTACAATGCAATGAGTGCGATGATTAGTTCCTGGACAGGGTGAGCCTCAAAGTCACAAAAATGCGCTTCATGTTGATGAAGTCCTTGTTAGAGAGAGTAAGTTTCCTGTTTATTGTCATTGCATTCATTCATTTTTAATGGGTTTTGATGGGCAGGCACTTGGCGAAACGGAGAGATGAGGGTTTTCGCTGTCCTGTTTGTGAAAAGCATTTCACTTTAACAAACAGTTATCGCCAGCATTTGACTCACAAAGGTCTATCTATGACCATTCCACCGGTAACTCCAGGAAAGCGTCAAAGATTCAATGTATCCAGCGCTATTCTGGATTCTTACCGTTCATTGTTCACCGGTCACATCTAGCATGCGACTGGATAAGGAATCGGTGAAACTTGGACCTTCAACTACACATTTTTCATCATCGGAAAAAACACATGTATTTGTTGACCTGGAGTCTATCCATTCTATAAAATCAATGCTGTCAAGTAAACGACATGCATCAGCACAAGGCATGCCGTTTCTTCATCAGATGAGGTAATTACGCTCGAAATTCCATTCGCTCTCAACATATACCAAATGTCGCGCGTCAACATCGATTGCTTCGAGACTGGAGTTGCAACCCTCTACCATTTGGACGTTGTCCAATAATGGTAACTCGCAACATACCTCATCCCAAGACAAGGTTGGCTCTACCTTGATTTAACCAACATCAAAAAGTATAAACAGAGCCCTCTTTTTCTTATTGTATTTTGCATTATCTCAATTCTTAGGAATAAACGAATTCTCACAAATATTTGTTTGTCCCTGTCTTTTGTCTTACTTAATCAATTTCAAGTTATCTCAGTCATAGCAAGAAATACGCAATCAAAAAAACCACAGAAAGACAAAAAAGAGGGGATACCAACTTCAAAAAAATGGCTGTTCAGCCAATGAGAACACGTTGATGCGACTTTGCTTTCCCGAAAGACTGTACTTCTGGTTGGATTGATTCCTTGTAGCTTGACTGGCTTCCCGTGCCCAAAGACAATAGCGTTCCTTTTGATTCTTCAACTAATCAACCACCATTGGATATGTCTCAAGGATCAATATCTTTTGGATATTCTGAGCGCATACCTTTTACCTCCTTTTTTGCTTTTGTTTTGGGAGTGTGTAAGGTCTGTTTTCTTCTGTTCAGTTCTACACATTATTTTGACAGAATCACAAGCTTTTCTCACTCATGACAACATTCGACAAATAACTGTGTCAATGTCACTTCTCAAGTATTAGATTTAGCAAAATGGTATTTTATACTTGCTTATGGCTTTCCATCTTATTAATGCTACCTATCTTAATCTTGTAATGCACTATTTTGCGGTCTCTTTAATGATGAACCAAACTGACCAGTCATTTTTTGATGAGTTTGTACGCTATTGAGCTAAGCGTTTTGATGATTATCTTTGAGACTGTAAACAACTTCACTGTATCATGGCTGGGTATTCAAACTCAGTTAATCTTTAGGTTTGACTCATTGGGACTTGATTTTGGTGACCATCAATCAACATAGATTAGCGGGAATAAAAGAGAAAAAAAAAAAATCTCGGCTGTCAATTGACTCAAACCTTCTTTCTTCTTCATAACCCATCCTTCTTTTTAATACATAAGCTCCAGCATGTTGGTACTTCCTGGCACTTCTGCTCTTTCCAGCTTCAAGAGCTCAAGTGTTTTGAAAGATATTCAAAAGACAGTTCCTTCTGCTATTTCTGTCTCAGCTATTCATATTCATTTTGTTCAACCTCGCAGTGGCCAAGAAGATACCTTGAATGAATCCTTGGAACCCGGAAAGATTCTTCGTAATTTACTCACTTACGGCTATTATCCTATTGATGATCAAGAATATGAATCTATTGTATCTTTTTTGAATACCAATCAACAGCAACCTTCATCAACTACTCTTTTGGTTGTTCCTCGTGCTGGTACCATTTCTCCTTGGTCCTCCAAGGCAACCAACATTGCTCACCTCTGCAATTTATATGATCATGTCGAACGCATTGAACGTGGTGTTGCTTATCGTATTGTTAAAAGTGACGGTTCCCAGCTTTCTGCCGAAGAGATCGACACAATCTCAAATTTGATCCACGATCGTATGACACAGTATATTTCATTAGCTCTTCCAGATGCTGAATCCATCTTTCAACATGGTACGCCTGCTCCATTGACTGTTGTTGATTTGCTTAATGAAGATGGCAATAATCCTGAAGCTGCCCGTGAAAAGCTCGTTCATGCCAACACTACCTTAGGTTTAGCTCTTGCTAATGATGAGATTGATTATTTGATTGATGCATTTGTCGGAAAGGATGGAAAGTCTGGCCTTCAACGTAACCCTACCGATGTCGAATTATTCATGTTTGCTCAAGTTAACTCTGAACACTGTCGTCACAAGATCTTTGGTGCTGACTGGACAATTGATGGAGAGCTCAAGCCTCACTCACTCTTTGGCATGATCAAGAACACACACAAGAAGAACCCTAATGCTACATTATCCGCTTATTCAGATAACGCTGCTGTCCTTAAAGGATTCAAGGCTACTCGATTTGCACCTAATCCCGTGTCAAACAACACATATGAACATTTTGAAGAAGATGTGCATTATCTTGCCAAGGTAAATATACTTGGAGCGGAGAAGAAATCAACTTGAATAAGGAGAACTAAACATATTTATAGGTTGAGACTCACAACCATCCTACTGCTGTATCACCTTTCCCTGGTGCATCTACTGGTTCCGGTGGTGAAATTCGTGATGAAGGTGCTACCGGTCAAGGTTCCAAGCCCAAGGCCGGTCTTGTCGGTTTCACTACTTCCAATTTGCTTATTCCAGATAACATTCAGCCTTGGGAAACAGATTTTGGTAAACCGGCCCACGTTGCCTCTGCTTTCGATATCATGAAGGAAGCTCCCCTCGGAGGTGCTGCTTTCAATAACGAGTTTGGCCGTCCTGCTTTAACTGGTTATTTCCGTACCTTTGCTGAAGAAGTTCCGGTGACTGAATCTACATCGGAAGTTCGTGGTTACCATAAGCCTATCATGATCGCTGGTGGTGTTGGTACCATTCGTCCCATGCATGTCTTGAAGAAGCCCATTACTCCTGGTGCTCGCCTTGTTGTCTTGGGTGGCCCCGGTATGTTGATCGGTTTGGGTGGAGGTGCCGCATCCTCTATGGCCTCTGGTCAATCTAGCGCCGATCTGGACTTTGCTTCAGTTCAACGTGATAACCCAGAAATGGAACGTCGCGCTCAACAGGTGATTGATGCTTGTAACGCATTAGGTGACGATACACCCATTCAGTCTATTCACGATGTGGGTGCAGGTGGCCTTTCTAATGCTTTGCCTGAAATTGTGCATGATAGTGATCTCGGTGCCGATATTGATTTACGCAAGATTCCTTGTGACGATGCTTCCATGTCTCCTATGGCTATCTGGTGTAATGAATCTCAAGAACGTTATGTACTTGCTATCTCTCCAGATAAGCTTGCTCAATTTGAAGCCTTTTGTGCTCGTGAGCGTTGTCCTTATGCCGTCGTAGGCACTGCCACCGCTGAGAAGCGCTTAATCGTCCGTGACCCTCTCTTGAACAACGTTCCTATTGATTTGCCTATGCCTGTTCTCTTTGGCAAGCCTCCCAAGATGTCTCGCAAGACTGTTTCTGAAAAGCCTTTCAGAAGACCCTTTGATACAACTCTCCAAACTTACCTTCCTGGCAATCACAACGTGCTTGCTGAAGCTGCTTCCCGTGTTCTTCACTTACCTGCTGTTGCCTCCAAGTCATTCTTGGTAACTATTGGCGATCGTTCCATCACTGCCCTTGTGGCTCGTGACCAATTTGTTGGACCATGGCAAGTTCCTGTTGCTGATGTTGCCGTGACAACTTCTTCTTTAGGCTTGGATATTATTACTGGTGAAGCCATGGCTATGGGCGAACGTACACCTATCGCTCTTATTTCACAAGCTGCCTCTGCTCGTATGGCTGTTGGTGAAGCACTCACCAATTTGGCTGCTGCTCATATCACCGATATTAGAGATGTCATCATGTCTGCCAACTGGATGTGTGCTGCCGACCATCAAGGTGAAGGTGCCGGTCTTTATGAAGCTGTTCAAGCCGTTGGCTTAGACCTCTGCCCTAAGCTTGGTATTGCCATTCCTGTCGGAAAGGACTCCATGTCGATGAAGATGAAGTGGCAAGAAGGCGATCAAAAGAATGAGGTGACTGCTCCCCTCTCACTCATCATTACTGCATTTGGTGCTGTTGCCAACAACCACAACACCTTCACTCCTCAACTTATCTCCAAGCCCAACACCGAACTTGTGTATATTGATTTGGCTAATGGCAAACAACGTTTGGGTGGCTCTGCTTTGGCTCAAGTATTCAAGGAAATTGGATCTGAAGCACCTGATGTAGAAGATGCCGAATTGTTAAAGAGCTTCTTCAACGCCATGCAGCGCGTAAAGGAAGTCAAGGTACCTCTTGTTTTGGCCTACCATGACCGTTCTGACGGTGGTCTGTTTGCCACTGTCTTGGAAATGTGTTTTGCAGGTCATGTGGGTGCTCAAGTCGAATTGGATACCATCATTCATGGAGACGATGTTGTTTCTGCACTTTATAATGAAGAATTAGGTGCCGTTGTTCAGATCGAATCTGCTCGTTATGAAGAATTTGAAAACCTCATGA
Source organism: Rhizopus sp. PT2906 (assembly GCA_025529335.1). Taxonomy (NCBI): domain Eukaryota; kingdom Fungi; phylum Mucoromycota; class Mucoromycetes; order Mucorales; family Rhizopodaceae; genus Rhizopus; species Rhizopus sp. PT2906. The sequence continues at coordinate 7,818 of JAMYHX010000228.1, read as the reverse complement.
AGGAGGCTGGCTTGCCCGCAAATGCCCTGCACAGAATTGGTGAGGTAACTCCTCATGATGAAAAGGACATGATCGCATTCAAGTCTAAGGGTGAAGTTGTCTACAGTGCCTCTCGTATCGACCTTTACCGTGCATGGTCCAAGACATCTTACTTGATGCAAGCTGCTCGTGATAACGCCGACTGTGCTAAGCAAGAATATGATGCTGTTCTTGATCCTCATGATCCTGGTCTTCAGTACCAATTGACCTTTGATCCTGCTGAGCATTTCAATATGTCTACTGATGGCCGTCGTCCCAAGGTTGCTATTCTTCGTGATCAAGGTGTCAATGGTCAAATCGAAATGGCCTTCGCTTTCCATTTAGCTGGTTTTGAATCTGTTGATGTGCATATGACCGATATCATTTCTGGCAAGGTATCTCTTAAAGATTTTGTCGGTATTGCTGCCTGTGGTGGTTTCTCATATGGTGATGTCTTGGGCGCTGGTTCTGGCTGGGCTCGTACCATTCTGTTAAATGCCCATGCTCGTGCTGAATTTGAAGCCTTCTTTGCTCGTGACAACACTTTTGCCCTCGGTGTCTGTAACGGTTGTCAGTTCCTGAGCCAATTGTCTGAACTTATACCTGGTACCGAAAACTGGCCACGCTTTGCTCGTAATGAATCTGAACAGTTTGAAGGCCGTACTACCCTTGTGAAGATTGAAAACACCAAGTCTATATTCTTCAATGGCATGGAAGGATCCATTTTGCCTATTGCTGTGGCACATGGTGAAGGAAAAGCCACGTTCAAATCAGATCAAGAATTCAATCAGTTCCAATCTCAAGGTCTTGGTCTTGTCACTTATGTGGATCATTATGGCAAGGCAACACAACAGTATCCATTCAATCCTAACGGCTCACGAGGCGCTGTTGCTGCTATCGGTACACCTAATGGTCGTGTCTTGGCTATGATGCCTCATCCTGAAAGAGTAGTCTTGAAAGAAAGTAATTCTTGGTACCCTGCTGATCAAAACTGGGGACAAGTGGGTCCTTGGTTAAAGATGTTCCGTAATGCTCGTGCCTGGGTTGGCGACAACTATTAGCTTGCCTAAACTATTTTTTTATAATTATTTATTTACACATAATGAACGTTTACTACATTTGTTTATTCTTTACTGATTTTATAATTTGGTGTGACTGTAGACATTTAAACAGAAAACTATAAAGTTTATTATTTACAAAAGTGTGTATTAAGCAGTAAAATAGGGTCTTATTCTTCATCAGAATCTAAAAATAGAGGTCTTTTCTTTACTCTTCGTATTTCTATAGCAAAATAGTCACTTTAATGTTCAATAATTTCTCCTCATTCTTACCTTGACTCCATTCTTTGGGACATGAGACACCTATCTGTCCTGCTAACTTTGCTGCATCTGACAATAGTCGTTTGTTTGATTTGATAGATTCTATATTATGATAAGCTTCATATTCTTCTTTATACATCATATATACAGACCTGGCATTAGTTTTTGATTCCACCATAATATAAGCACATGTATCAAACTTTCAGCAGCTGTGTTCTTGGTATCTCCTTCGTTTTCTATCTGGTCAACCATTCCATTAATAGTCTCAATTAAGGTTTCTGCAAAGGTATCATTTGAGGCTGTAGACCAATGTTGCAAAGAAGCTAATATAAATTGTGTTTGTGTTGCATGCTTTCTATCGCCCGGTGATGCTATTGAGATTATATTGTAAAGTAAGTCCTCTGTTGGGTTTACTGAAGTAACGATAGTAGATATGTATGGCACTATCTCATTCTTGACTTTATGTTTCGATAAGTAACAGGGCGATTGCATATGGGGATTATTTACAACTTACATTGTGTTTTTAGAATATCAACTATTTTTGCTTGACCAAAGAAATCTTTCACTAATTCTGCTTTTCCTTGAAGTTCTGCTGCCAATAGCTGCCAGAAACACATTGTCTCATAACATGAAGCTGCTAAAGAAGTCTCTACAAATATTGGATCAACATGTTCGCCAAACATTTGTAAAGTTCCGCAGTGTAGGTCACACACCATTTGTCCCATCTATTTCAAGTCAGTTCTATGGCTCAATCTATTGAATATCATACTTACTCGACTTGGCAAAAGCATCATCAATGTCAGTTTTAGTACTTCTAAATTACCAACTAGAACGTTTGGTAAATATCGGTATAACAGTGGTATAAGGTTATTAAAGTCTATCACATTTTGTGCAGCGAGTGACTATAGTAAACAAGAATATTAGCAAAAGCAGACTCTAGAGCATAACTCCCTTACTTGTAAATCATTAGTCAAACACTTTCCAAGAAAGCTGACTACATCTTCGGTTGATTTTTCTATTGTATATACATGCATCACATATGTTTCATAATGAGATACGATATCTGGAAACCATTCATCAGGTCTATTCTCGTCTTCATCACGCTCAATCTGTTTAGATATAAATGACCACCATCGCATGCCTATAAGATGCTTTTTCTTTTTGCTTTTTGCTCCTTGTGCAATACAGCTCAGTAGTTTGACCATCTTTTCACTTTCAGCTTCTTTATCTTTCAAGTTCCAAAACATAGTCATAAGGAAATCAAATACATCTTTGGATATATCTGACAAGATAACATCTTCTGATACCGTGTATTTTGTATCTTCTGATTCTTTTACAAACGTAGGAGGAAATCGATTAAGAAATACCATATTGCGAATAAATGGACTAATAGTCGGTACGAGTACTTCTGTAGGAATTGCCTTTACGAAAGGAGTTAGTTCATTTTCTATTATAGCTTTTTTTTTTTACCATCTTGAGAAATACGGCAACGATATCTTTTATGCTACGTTTGGCAATGACCAGCTGTAAAGTGTATTCTTCTTCGTCATCACTCTTTTGAGCGTTCATTAGATTAGTGCAAGCATCCTTGAATCGTTTTAGTGAGTCTCCAAAGATCCAATAAGATTGATTTGATTGTAATCCTTCGTCTACATGCATTATTTCTTCTTCTTCTTCTTCTTCCTCTTTCTCTTCTTTTACTTCTTCAGCTTCTTGCATGCTCTCAACCTGGCCTTCAAGGCTTTCTTCCCGTGTTGGTTTCGTATCAAGCTCATTATTTTCTGTTTTTGTAGTTTCTGCATAAATATCTTCAACTGTAGTCTCGGGAGCGTCCTCCATTGGTTCATCTTCAACACCAACGTCTGGTAATGTATCTTGCTTTGGAGTTTCACTCTTACTCTCAGATTCCCCATACAAGAACTCATCTACATCCGCGTCATTTTCTATAGCTACTGCATGACGTACACTTTCTTCTTCCTCTTTGTGTTCTAGCCTTTTACTTTCTGATCCTGGTGCTGTTACCTGTGCTGGTTGAGGAATAGCTGGTTTGGGCATAGGCACAATCGGAGCAGATGGATCCTCTACTAAAAACTCTGAGAATAATATTTTCATATTATCTCTAGTAATGGAATCAAGCGTTGGACATTTATAAAGAGGTAATAAACTCCTATAAAATAATCAATATCTACAACACATATATAATAATGTCATGATTCTAACCTGATAACGCCTTTAGAAAGCATCACTTTCATCCCACATAATACGCACTTTGTCATGTACTCCTTCATAGGTGGATAATACTCGTCTACCGCATACTTTAAGAATTCCATCAACATAGCCGTAATATAAGGATATCTCTCAGCAGATCGTTCCATTAACAGCATGGCGGGTTCAATAAACATGATATTATCATTTGATGTAAAGAATAGCCAATCGTAAATAAGGGCCAACTTAATATTTGCTGCTACTACATTGCTCTTTTTTTTTTAAAAAATAAAAATAAAAATAAAAATTGAGCAAAAATCGAGGATATCTAGTTGTTTTCTTTTTCTTCCTTTTTACCTTTACGGAACGAATCAAACTTCCAATGACTACATATCTGGGCACAATATCACTCTGTAATATCTGATTTGAAGGATACCAGCCAGCGACGAGATATCGAATTACATCAACATAATTAGGCTCCATTTCAGCTGTGGATAAGAACCTCTGAATGAACCAATTTAAATTTCGTTGATACATGTTGATTTTTAGCTATTAAACATACATGAGTCCATCTCTCTCTCACTTTTTCTTTTTTTTTTTTTTTTTTTTTTTTTACATTTTGCACTATATAAAGTAATTTGTGTTCCATATCAGGCGTAAGTCGACACCGTAGAAATTCTTTAGGTGTAGGCTGCAATAGTAGCATATCAATTCCTATTGTTTGTTATTCAAATGTCATTGAACAAGTATATTTCAAACCTTTAAATCTTGGTGATAGCTTCTGTGGTTGCTTCAATATATCTTCCCAAAGCTGTCCAAACTCGGGTATGGATGCTAAATCATGCAATGCTCTTGCCAGATCTCTGCCGATAGGTACACATACTATCCACTTTAAAGAAGTGTTAATACAATCACTATAACCATATCCCACCTACTTTTTCACGAAGCAATGATATCACAAATCGAATTTCACGTTGTTGAATAGAGTGGAATGCCATTGGTTTATGATCAGTAATAACACGTAAATAAGTATAGACAAATGTCGCAATCACTCTAGGATTCACATCTAACCACGACTTGTGAGTTTCGCATAATTTCAAAATCTGTTCACACAATAACACATTTCGCTGACTCGTGTCTCCTCCTTTTATCTGTCTAAGCAAGCATAAATAGAGTGTGTCGATAATTTGTACATTTAAGCTGGTCAATTCACTAATAAGCCAAAATATCTTGGTTTCAAGAGTTAATACAAGAAGAAAGAGAAAGTTAATGAGCTTACCTGTTCTCGCACAGCGAGCTTGACTTGTTGAAATTTTATTGAAATACAAAGCACTTGAAGTCTATTCACAAGGGCTGAAAAGTTATCTCTGTTGACAAAGCTGATGGATTGAAAAAACTAGATGCATATACGTTAGACTTTGCTTTTTTTTTTAAGAATGACTAAAACCATACACTGCGAGCATTCCCCGGTTCGGTTAAAACGCCATATAGTAAAGCAGAAACGACTTCGTTATATTCTCTTTTGTTTTGTGAAGCCTATTGAGTGTTATTATAAGGATGCATATGCTTTCGAGACCAAGCATTACCTTGTCCTGAAGATAGTTGTGAATTTCAATTTCTGACTTGTTTTTTGCTGTCTCTTGGTATTTTGCATAAAGCCTTGAAAGTTCCTTGAATAGAAAAAGAAGTTATATTTCTAAAGCAATTATGACGTCAATATCTTACAAGCTCAAACTCATCTTCTGCATCTATCAATGACAGCTCATAAATTCGGGACGTTGGCTGTTCAAACATGGACTTTACGCACGCACACACAAGAAAAAGTACCACAACGCATGAAGCTGAGAACTGATTTTAAAAGCTCCCAAGCCACTCACAGGCACGACTGCTATATTCAATCTCAGTCCAGCAAATTTTTTAAAAAAGCCCTTCAAGGTCGTTTCTTGATGGCTCCTTCTCTTTCCGTTCAGCAATGCAACTTTTCGTCAAGTCTCTTGCCGGCAACACCCTCGCTTTCGAGGTTGCTCCCTCTGCTTCCATTGAAAATGTCAAGGCTATGATTGCCGCTCGTGAAGGTATGACCGAGAAAAAGCAAAGAAAAAAAAATAGCAATGTGTTAATGACACGACACGACTCCAGGCATTGATGCTTCTTTCCAATGTCTCTCTTTCGCCGGTAAGTCTCTCCAAGACTCTGAAGCCCTCTCTGCCTACGGTGTCCAAGACAACTCTACTCTTCACTTGAACGCTGAACTCCTCGGTGGTGGTAAGAAGAGAAAGAAGAAGACCTACACTACCCCCAAGAAGATCAAGCACAAGCGCAAGAAGGTCAAGATGGCTATCTTGAAGTACTACAAGGTCGATGAATCTGGCAAGATCACTCGTCTCCGTCGTGAATGCCCTAACGCCACCTGTGGTGCTGGTGTCTTCATGGCCAAGCACAAGGACCGTCAATACTGTGGTAAATGCCACTTGACTTATGTCTTCCAAAAGGTAAACAAACGATAACTGTTGTTGATGAACGTATGTCTAACTTGTATATGAATAGGATCAACAAGCTTAAATGACATTTAAGTTTAAAATCTAAAAATAAAAAAATGATATAGTAGAAAACAATAATTGTGCTTTTTTAATTGTGTGTTTTGTATCCCTTTTAAAACATGAATAGTTGTTTCATGGCTTGCTGCTAGAAGAGGGCTGTGGACGATCTATAATTCAAGTGTTATTCATCAATACATATTTATGTAGTGTAATGTATCGTGTTACCTTTGTAAACAGGTTGCCTCTCATAGGCATTAGGACTCACTTCTCTAGGATTCTTCTTTTTTCGTCTATGGTTACAATTGTTGGAGTGTCTAGCTCGATCGTCATCACTATCACTACTACTACTATCATCATCACTGCTACTGCTTTCTGTGTCTGATTCTCCAACAACATGCGGCTTATGATAGATACAACAAACTAGATATCCATGTCAGTTTGTGTATAGTTGCATATGATCATAAAAGCTTACTTTTTGTCTTCTTTTTATTCATGTGTTCATTATCAACAACACTTTCATCCCAACGAATACTTCTTGGTCGTCTTGAAGACATATCACCCGTGAGTCGTAAGACACCCACTGGCTCAGCATTGTCATTGTCGGATTCAGTCTGTTCCTCATGTATTTCATTAACTATCAAAGTTCTCGAGCCGTGACTGGCTGCAGGCGTCTCTTCACGCACTCTAGTCATCTCTACAGGTCTACTCATTATGTTATAAAAAAGAATAAAAAAGAAAAAGTGAGGATATTATTTTTTTTAGTTGCTACCAAATTACAGCCAATAGCATGATATTATTATGTCTATTTGAGGGCGTACAATTCTAAAAAGAAACAAAAGGTTCATCATCATACAGCTTTTGTTGTCTATCCTCTTTTGTCCCTTTAAACATAGAATTCTAGCACTGTTTACACAAATGGCCAACATTATAAATATAAATACTGCGTACTGATATATATATGTCCAGCTTTATACATCCACAAAGTGGGGTTCAATAATGCATAAATCAGTAGTTTATTTATTTACTCTTGCTTGTTTTTGCCCGGTGCATTTTATTCTGATCATCAAATATTTGATTTGTAAAGAATTGTCTTTAGGTCGTTATTCTCATTTAGCCTGATGACAACTTTCAAAGAAAAGAAAGTTACTGGTCATATTCATGACAGTCTATGTGCGTAGGACAGACAATCATGCATATTTCATAAAAGTGACGCACCTACCTTATGAATCGATTATTGTGAGGCATTGAGTATTTGTAATAAGCATAAAGAGATCAAACGATATTCATGCGAATCTGATTCTTGACTGTGTTTATTTTATTAGTTACAGTACGATGTTTCTCTGTTGATAAAAATAATAGCTTTATCTCGATATAAGATCTCTAACTAAGGGACTTGGTGCTTTGATCTTTATTAAAGCAATATATATTATATGATCAGTTATGACTAAGCACATCATATCCCTCTACCTTATCAAACCATCAATATGCAAGCAAATCATCCATGACTGTCAAAACGCAAAAGTCGGCATTTGAAATAGCAAATGTGGCTTGTAGAATTTTCATTTTAGAACCTTCCAGCGAGCGTATCCTAATTTTTCTCTCTCCTTCCCCTTTAACAAAAAGGTAAAGTCATCCATCCATCCATCCATCCATCCATCCATCCATCCATCCTAATAAACCATCCATATAGTATTCACCATGGGTAAAGAAAAGACTCACGTTAACGTTGTCGTTAT